>JAULBS010117147.1:0-14518 GCA_032355785.1 Symmetromphalus regularis | reverse complement strand
TGTGACTGTCAAAGCTTGACAAATGACAATTTTGTACCGGACAATGTCCGTGACCGAGCACTTATTTCCAGGCTTGTGTGTTCTGTTCCAGACACCAACTGTTGAACAGGCACAACGAATGATGCGGGGTCATGAAGAACTTCTTGTCCTCCGGTTCCCACTGCTGAATTACTTTCAGTGGGCATAGGGTCTTCTGTTCGGAGAGGAATTTGTCTCTCGCTGAAGCGAACAACTTTTCTGTGGCGTGTGACGTCGCTGCTGAGCACAGGGCTTGAAATGTCGGTGTCCCTGTGTCGTACTTGCTCATCAGGTGGTTTATTTTGGTGAAGCTCGGGTTTCCTTATGAGTTTCAGAAAGTATATCATAGTCTCCTCATCGTTTTTCATCAGGTACTTGGTATGGGGGGGGGAGGAGGTATGTTGAAGACTCAGTAATTAACGTAGCTGTTGTACATGCAATTGGTGCCTTCTTGGAAGAATCTATTATAGCAGTGACTTGCATCGGTCTCGGTTGCAGGACTCCGTATGCATGTGGCAGTTGTTCCTCTACCTCCATCTCTTCTTCCGAGAACTGTATTTGTTCCTCAGAGCTCTCTGCATTAAGTTGGTCTTTCCAAATTTTCATTAAGTTTCTGGATGTTGTTCTAATGAACGTTTTCTGTGGGTCTATCTGTAAATACTTCATGTAACCCAGAAGACCACTGTGATGTTTTATGCGCTGAACTTTCGCATAGCCTCCCAACACTTGGGCCCACTTCTTTATGCTATTGTATGTCGCATCTTGGCCGAAGTACTGGGTGCTTGACTCCACTATCACATGAATATGGCTTCCGTACGTTGAGACTGTTCCCAGGTCGCACGATGTCACGTTGTGATACACCATCAGGTATTTTGACTTATCCGTATTTTTCAGTAAGCTCTTTAACTCCAGTATGAGTTTGTTTTGTTCATGGGGGAATTTCTCTCCCACTTCCATTGGTGTCGACTAGTGATTTACCAGAGTTGTTTCCAGATCGTCCTGTGTCATTTGGTAAGTCATTAAATAATTTTTCGTTGGGTGGTGTTTCTCCCTGCCTTCCTTGAGTGGTAAAATATCACAATTTTTTATACCTTGATTTCATGAAACACGTCAAAATTAAGGTGAAAATCCTTCAAGTTGTGAAAGTGTAATTGTATATGCCATTCTGATTTTCTGCTGACCTTCACATACAAATGTATGTATGAAAAATGTATGACCAAGGCTTCTTTGTCATTTACATATATGAACATTCTGAGTTTCTGTAACACTGACGATAGCTAAAGTACATGTTGTGTCGGAAATAGAATAAAAATTATTTTCTTCGATTATTTTTTTCATATTAAACTAAGATGCCCATACATACAAAGGCGATGGTGATGTATTGAGCAAACGGGTCGATGCCATTGATGTAGCTGACTGCTTTGGTGTCACGGTCAATTTTCCCCGTGGCTTTGAGCATGAGCTGTTGAAGCTTTAAGCAGGCTTCTTGAAGAACAGTCACATCTGACATGCAGTACTCTTTCATTTCTTTCTGAAAGTCGAACTCTCCCTGATGTTCAGCATGCCACTTCAGAAATTCTGATCTCCTTGAATCCCAGTGTCTTCTATTCATTGCATTTTGTTTAGTACATGGTCGTAAAATGACTGGGGACATTTCCTGTGCTGCAGAATTAAATTAGGGTAGGGTCTACCCATAATCTCTTGCCAGTCCTTTCTCGACATGCAGTTGACTTTGGTCCAAGTCATCGCTGTTGATGTTTTCTACCAGTGATCTTTTTTATGTTGGACCCAGTCAAATCTCTCCAGTTGACATCAGACCTTCCACCTCTTGGAATTTGAATGATGCAAATCTGGATGCTGAAAGAGGTACATGAATCCAAAGGTAAATCCTTGTGGCTCTGGAGTGCTTTCTCGATGTGCCCCATGATGACGTCAGCATTCAAAGCATCATGGTGAAAAATCACCCATCCACTGTCATTGTTTAAACTAACTGTGACTTATTCCAGAACGTCTTCAAATATTTTAAGCCAAATAAAAAAAAAAGGTCGGTAGGTTTTTTTTTTTTTTTTTTTTTTTTAAATATTTGTGAAGTAGAATAATTAATGCTTTTCTTTTCACATATGGTCATGTTTAGAATCCTTTAGTAATGGTGGTGACTTAATTTCAGTTACAGTTATTGTCAGGAAGAGCTAGTCCACTGGTACAATGAGAAGAATATGGACTAATTCACACACAAAAAAAGTACCTTTAGGCACGAATGACCAGTGTTGTTCCTTTACATGGCACAGGATAATATCGCCGCCATGTGTTGTTTTCATTAAACATGAATATGAATTTAAGATTTTTGGCCTTAGGCAAATCTTTAGATATATCTTTTAAGTTTATTCCCTTGCGTTTGTTTGTTGAATTTTTTATTTTGTGTGTCCTCACATTTTGTTTCTTAAAGTCATATGATGAAGATTGAGTGGTAGAAAGTTCTCGAACAGTATATCCAATTTCACCCACTTGAGTGATAGTACATTAACTTTTGACCGGTGTTTCTGATGAAGATATCGATAGTTATGGTGATGATGATGACAGTCGTGGTGGTGTTGGCCTCTGTCCAAACTCCAGTTTATGCTTTATCAGGTCGGGCATTCTTCGGAATGTGGCATTGCAACAGGAACATGGTAACCCTTTCCTCTTTTTAACATCATCTTCTTCTTTGGAGATAACCATAGGTTCTTCTGATTGCCATTCCATATCGTTCACACAGATTCTCGTCAGTTCATCATAGGATGGGTTCCAATATCTGTCACATAGTTTTACCATTTCATCGTATTCCTCGGGTGTTAAGGGAGACCATTAGTCTTCATCCTCTGGATCTACTGAGACAAAAAGTGAGTGTTTCCCATGCACTACTAGTCAGACCCTTTTCATATTGCACACCTCTTTGTCTTGGAAAAATGTCTGATATGTTACAGCATAGCGCATCACCTAACCATTTTTGGACCGGTGGATATGTTCTAACAGCCAACACTTTGCTTACATGTATCTCCCAGGGTTTGGTCATACATGTACATGTGTATTTGGTCATTGTGGCTAACGTTATCTGATTATTCTTGGCACTTATGTTAAATGTCAGAAATACTAAGCTTACTAAAACAAACTTTATTGTTAATGTCTTACAATTAGTATTTAACAACTTATTTTAATTTAATAATTATTATCTTGTACTTATTCCCAGTAATAATATTATAGAGTTAATTATATTTTAGAAATTTTTTATAGTCTGTTTACGCTACTTGGAACATTGACATTCACAAATAAAAACCAAAATATATACCTTACCTCATTAATGTTGATATTTTTAGAAATTAAAAAAATGTCCTATTTTTGTATAGATTGGTGTTTCAATTGGTTCTGTATTGTTTAAACGGCAGTCAAAAGTATTATTTTTGTATTTCAAACTGATCTTTCTTTGGTCGACATTTTTTTCAGACGTCAGACAAATCCATATAAAAATGGGGATGTTAAGTCATTTTTGTATAATGTATTTTTATGGTACGCAGTTATAAATATATTAATCATAACTTAATATCAATGCCATATTTGCAAACAATTATTTATTAAAGCAAAAACAATAAACGAGATAGAATATTACTGGAAATGGCCGAGATGTTATAATGTTAAAATAGGTGGGTTTTTTGTCGGTCCTCACATTTTGTTTCTTAAAGTCGTATAGTGAAGACTGGGTGGTAGGAATTTCTGGAGCATTTTCTTGCCCCCAGATGATTTCAGCATTCAGTTTGGTCAAAACATGCAATGGTACAATGATCGGAGAATTAAGAACATCGTGGTGAATAAACACATGTCCAATGTCATTATCGTCTAAACCAACTGTGATTTCTTCCAGAATGTTTTCAACCATTTTATCCAAATCTTCATTTAAATCTTAGTTTATCCCCTTGCCATTTCTCGTTGAATTTTATTCCGTAAGTCAAGTCGACTGCCTTTGGTTTTTTGTCAGTCTCTCATTTTGTTTCTTAAAGTCATATAGTGAAGATTGGGTGGTAGGAAGTTATGGAGCACTTTCTTTCCCCCAGATGATTTCAGCTTTCAGCATGATCTTGATGAGCAAAGAGAGCCATGGTAATTTGGCATCATTACCAATCACGTGTTCCACCATTGCCAAGAATGTGACAAATTGTTTTAGACTTTCTCTTTGAAACCAACAACTCTAAAAGACGTCCAGCTATTACCAACAACACATGTTGATATAGAATTATTTCAGACTTTATTGTGTGATTGTATACTGGTTACAAGAATGGCAGCAGACCGTGTGGCACAGACAGAATTATTATTACTAATAAATGTAGATAGCACCGGCCCTATTGGCCGATTTTCAAAGAGTCTTTCGGCTCACACTGCTGTCTCTCGGCCTGCCTCTCCTATGTCATTTATTCCTAGTCTTATTTATACTTTAAAACAATCATTTACTGGGTGTGGTAAAATACATGTATAATAACATACTTACGTATTTTCTCCATCACATTTTGCTATGTCAGCTTTCATTATCAAGTATTAATCTAACATTACCCCCCCATTTAGTTGTTCCATAAGTAAGTTAATAGTTCATATTGTTCATATAAAATTAGTTTTGCCAATTAATGATAATTTGTAACACTCATAACCAGATATGATTTACTGTAAATAAACTAATTTCATATCTAGTGCTGTCAGATTATTGGAAATATCAGTCATTGCTCTTATTATTAATAATACGTTAAAAGTACCCGCCCGTGCACTTACAGTAAAACATACCTCTTCAGTAAACTTGCTGTCCTTACTATCATCCTCAGCTGCATATCATCTCAGCATGTGTCCATCATAGTGCTCACTAATTTGCATTATTTCATGTTTTCCAAATTGCCTGTAAAACAGTTCTTCCCTCTGAGGTCATTGGATCGAGGACCGATGTGGCCACAACGTCAGTAAACCAAAATATTAGTGGACCATAGGACTGGCACAGACAATTTTGGCATACCAGGACTGGTACAGAAAATTCTGGCCTACCAATGGTAGGCAGGAAGATTTGCCACGCAATCCTCAAGTTAATGTCGGCATTTCATTGAAGAATACTGAACAATCAAATGGGCATTGTCTTCAGCAGTAAAACAAATGTTGCCTTTTTCACTAACTCATTATTTCCATTTTTATTTATAGTTAAAAACACAATCATTTGCTGGGTGCAATAATTGTAATAATATAAAGTAGCATACATGTATTTTACCACTGAATTTACTTCATCAACTACATGTATCATTATGTATTTTTATATCCAGTATTAATCTAACATTATCACCCAATTTAGTTAAGTCTATAATATTCCTATAAAATTATTGTTACTAATTAACGATTATCTTTAACATATGTCAATATTACTGTGACTAATCTAATTTCATGTGTAGTACTTTTGAAATGTCAGACATTTCTCTTGTTATAACAATTTGTTAAAAAGAGCACTTGGCCTGTGCACTTATAGTGGAACAAGTCATACATTGCCAGATCAGTCACCTGTGAAGAAAAGGGTGACATGGTCATGTATGACCAGATCTGTCGCCTGTTAAGAGAAGGGCGGCATGATCATGTATGACCAGATCAGTCGCCTGTGAAGGGAAGGGTGGCATGGTCATGTATGGCCAGATCAGTCACCTGTGAAGAGAAGCGCAGCATTTCATCAGTGGAATTTGTTTCTTGCTGCACTGTTCCTTGCAATGCAAGGTTTGATGATGCTTCTTCTTGTATGATTTCTCAACAGCATCTGTGACATGGATGTCTTCCAATAATTCTGATTCTTGGAGAGCAGACATTGCAGTAACTGCCTCCATGCTCTCATAATAATGTAAATTAGTCACAGGAATACAAATTGCAGTAACTGCCTCCATGCTCTCAGATGGACCCATGTCACTATAAGGTTTGGCGTCCGACAAACTATTTGACTTACTTGCTGCACTGTTTCTTGCAAAGCAAGGTCTGATGTTGCTTCTTTTTGTCTGATTTCTTAACAGCATCTGTGATATCGTTGTTTTCCAATAATTCAACTTAATGGAGAGGAGACATTGCAGTAACTGCTTCCATACTCTCAGATGGTTCAATATCACTGAAAGATTCAGTGTCTGATAAATTGTTTGACATACTTTGAAGCTGTTTTGCAACTTTTGTTTTCTTCTTTGAAGGATGAGGAATATCAGCCTCTTTATTTTTTACTTTAGTTACCATATATCACAGTTTGTACTGGTCTTCAGAAACCTACAAAGTACTGAAATTGATAATTTAAAAAATGAAGTACTGAAAAGTCCTTAATATTTGTTAAGGGCCAAATGTCTTGAAAAGTCATGAAAATATATGTCTGACAATTTGAAATCATGTTTTAATTTTGTAATTTTGGTTTGCAAATAAAAATTATTTCATAGAGTTCAGCATATATAATTTCCCAAGGATGGGCTTCGGATTTCTCAATTTGGTCCTTAAAATGAGCTGTCCTGAAAAGTCCTTTAAAAGTCATTAAAAGAACAACCTTATAAATAATGGGAACCATTTGTTTAGCAGTTTGACCTTTGTGCTGTTTTACAGCTCGCCCACTGATTGCCTGTCTAGAGGAATGTGAGCGAAATCTGTGAAGTGAAAATCAAAGTCATCAAGCTTGGATATACCCTCATGTCCTCTTTAGACATCCCTCAGAACCGAGGTGTGTGGGTCCAGGTCAACATGCTTAAACCTTATTTTCATATAAACACAGAAATGTATTAAAATAAATGATTTGTAATGACTAAACCCAAATTATAACAGCGGCTACACACATATAGATATATTACTTCTTCTTTTTTTTCTGACACTTGGACATTTGTTTTGACTATATGAATCACATTAATGAAATTGTTCGAGACGTATTTGGCAGAAATATGATGAGATAGCTTAAAGCTGTCTCCATGTGCGCGTATGCTTATGCACGAGCGTGTGTGTACGCGTAATGACTGTCTCTATGTATGCATAGAAGAATGCATAAAAAATTGTGGTGTGACGTCACACCGTGTAATAAATTGAGAACGTGACCATCGAAATATGAGTAGAAAATAGGTTATAGCCAATTTTGTTGTTATATAAATACTCGCCCAAATATTAGCAACTTTGATTACATCCTTGTGGTCTCGATCTCTAGGTTCATATATAGCTATATGTATATTCTCTCTTGTCATCAACAACTGTTCAGTACTTTTGTTAGCAACTTTTTCATATTTGAGATTGTAAATTACGGTTTTAATATTAATGTCCAAATAGTCTTTGCATTGATACTGATACAAAACAAATCCTGGAGTGTGTGATAAAACGGGATCTGCACAAAAGAGATGTTTCATCTACCGATGACGTCATCTTCATTCATTTCAATAAATACAGTCCTGTAGTAGCGTTCAAGCATATCCTTGTGGGACAGTATTTTACAGGTGTCGAATATGCATCCCATTTAACGTACCCATTGACTGATCATCCAATTCATCTGTAGACATTTGTACAGATCCCTTTTGAGTGACTTTGTCTTTTTCAAGGATTGCAAATGGACAAACTTTCCTTTCCGGACAAAAGCAGAAGTGTAGTCTGATCCATTGAGTGCATGAAAGAGGAGTGATCTTTTTTCAATGAGAGTGTTCGTCTGTGTCCTCACCTTCCTCAGGATAGGACAGCTGCTTTTGGTAATGAGAGTGTGGTGGAATCGTTTAGGTTCCACCCGCAACTCATTGTCATTTTTTTTAAACAAACTGTTTTTTACTACAAATTTATTTTTCATTCTTAATTACTTGAATTAGTTTTTTACCATTGTTTTATTTATTATTGTGAAATTTTATCATAGAGATATTGTATATATTGAATAATATAAATCAACATTTTACACTGATTTTTAATTTGTATCATTTAAGCAATGTTTGACTCCCAATAGCCGATGTTTATTTTTTGTGCTGGGGGGTCGTTAAATTAACAAACAAACAAAACTGTTAACACTTTCTGTTTTTAGCACCGCCTATTGTATGACTGGTATTGTTATTCTCGTTACGCTATGCAAATCACCCAAATTATTTTAAAATTAAATAAAAGATGATTTATATTTACCTCAAGTGTCTGCTATTTTTAGAAACAGTGAGTGAAGTTCTATTGTTCAATATATAAATACGTGTTAGAACTCGTAAATAAATGTTATCAAGCGAAACGTGTCAATGACATTTATTTTTATCCAGTGAACAGAACTATTTTCTCAAATAAGAACACGTTAAAACACAAGACTTACATTTTACTTCATTCACTGTGATACTTCTGCTTTGCTTTTCATCAAACTATACTTTGACAACTCCATGCAGCACCATTAACCGAAATCAAATTGGGGAAAAGTGAAGCAGTAATTTTTATTTCGCTATCGCCATGGAGTTCGATAACTCTCACCTTGTTGTATTTGCTACTACTTATACGTTCTAACAGTCCATGATAGCGAGCACAGTTCATTACTGGATGACCGACGCATACTTGTGAAAAGTTTTCACAATGAATGTTCAATATAAACAAAACAAACCAAATAGCCCTACATTAAGCACGTTCGAGGTCGTGTTTTAAGATCGAGCAAGCAAAGGCACGCTACTCTAAACGCGCTTGTAGAGAAGTCCACGGGATATAACTCATGGTGCATGGATGCTTAATAAAGGATACATACATGTAAATTTAACACAAATTTGTATCCGAGTGACACCTTTGCCAAGGGATTACAAATATAGGATGAGACTACATGTTTCAGTTGTGTTTTATACTATTTTAGATAAAAATTTACAACCTCGTTTTTATAGCGCATCAGACGTTTCCTCCCCAAAAACAATTCGCTCCAGGCAGTTCACCCCAACATTAACACTCTAAATACCATATATAACAAACAACATTTTATTTAATAATAATTTATTACATAAAATAAATATAACAGTATTACACAGAATACACGACTGTATACAAATCAGTTTTAATTAATTAAATGATGATCGAATTATAAACAAAACATACTAGCGTTTACATGGAATACACTGTGTACCACAGTACCTAAAATAAGCACTTACGAACATGGATACGAATACATTATTCTGCAATGTGTCGTTACCGAACTCATTCACAATAGTGTTCATGGATTGTTCAGTTTTACATTTTTTAACAGATAATGCATGCAATAAAATCCACATGTGTTAGCAATCACACTTAAACCAGTGATTCGATTGCTTCACATCATTTTCATCAAGACTGCATTCCGAATGTAACACGTATTTCCAACTAAAATAGACAGCTTGTCTCTTATAGTTAGTGTTCATCTTCAAACGAAGTCGTTAGCGATAATGAATAATTATACTTTTATTTATCTTATAACAGAAATTGGTGTATTATATGTATATCTACTATGTTATGGTATTTATGTATATCTATTATGTTATTGTATTATGTATATTATGTTATTGTATTAAATGTATGTCTACTGTTATTGTGTTATATGTATATCTATTATGTTATTGTATTATATGTATATCTATTATGTTATTGTATTATATGTATATCTACTATTTTATTGTGTTATATGTATATTGTGTTATTGTATTATATGTATATCTACTATGTTATTGTATTATATGTATATATATGTTATTGTATCATAATTATGTATATATATATATATATATATATATATATATATATCTTTTGTTGATTGTTTATTTACTTTAATAAATATTTGAAACGTTACGTTCGTCTTTTGTTCTTCTGTGATAACCAGTTAAGTCATATAACTAATATTTTTAAATTATATGTGTCGGGGGATGTGTTTGTGAGAGACAGACTGATGGACAGAGACCATTAGTGTATGTGAGAGAGACCGATAAAGTGTGTATGTGTGTGAGAGAGACAGACTGACTGACGGACAGTGCATCATTGTGTGTGAGACCAATAAAGTGTGTATGTGTGTGAGAGAGAGATAGACGCTCACTGACGGACACAGTGCGTTATTGTATGTGTGAGAGACTGATAAAGTGTGTGTGATAGAGAGAGACAGACTCACTGACGGACACAGTGCGTTATTGTATGTGTGAGACAGACCGATAACGTGTGTGTATGTGTGTGAGATAGATAGACTGACGGACACAGTGCATTAGTGTATGTGTGAGAGAGACCGAGAAAGTGTGTGTGTGAGAGAGACATTGACTGACGGACACAGTCTGTTAGTGTAGGTGTGAGAGAGACGGACAGACCGACTAACGGACAGAGTGTTAGTGTATGTGTGAGAGATCGAGAAAGTGTGTGCAAGAGAGACATAGACCGACTAACGGACAGAGTGTGTTAGTGTGTGAGAGATTGAGAAAGTGTGTGCGAGAGAGACATAGACTGACTAATGGACAGTTAGTGTATGTGTGAGAGATCGAGAAAGTGTGTGAGAGAGAGACTTAGACTGACTAACGGACAGGGTGTGTTATTGTATGTGTGAGAGATCGAGAAAGTTTGAGAGACTTAGATTGACTGACGGGCAGAGTGTGTTAGTGTATGTGTGAGAGAGACAGACTAACAGACAGAGTGCGTTAATGTATGTGTGAGAGAGACAGACTAACGGGCAGAGTGTGTTAGTGTATGTGTGAGAGAGATCGAGAAAGTGTGTGTGAGAGAGACATAGACTAACTGACGGACAGAGTGCGTTTGTGTATGTGAGAGAGATCGAAAAAGTGTGTATGTGTGTGTGATAGAGACTGACTGACGGACACTGCGTTAGTGTATGTGTGAGAGAGACAGACTAACTAACAGAGTGCGTTAGTGTATGTGTGAGAGAGACAGACAGACTGACCAACGGGCAGAGTGTGTTAGTTTGTGAGAGAGACAGACTAACGGACAGAGTGCGTTAGTGTATGTATGCATGGGCATAAATCCCGGGGGACGTGGGGGAAACGTCCCCCCACTTTTTTGACAGGGGAGACGCCTATATAATTATCCTCCCCACTTTTCGTTTTTTGAAAAACTGAAAATTTCAGTAAAATTGAAATGCCTAAATAATATTCTTTACCAGTATTTCTCTTTATTGTATCAATGTAACACTTAACCATTTCGTCTTAGCGCAAATATACCGAAGTACACAAGTGGTCTATAATGTTGGGTGGAGGGGGGGGGGGGCATCGGGATGGTACGTCCCCCCAATTTTTGGACAAAAAAAAATATATAAAAAATAAGGGTGGGATGCATTCCTCCGGCACAATCCACCCACTTCCAGAAAGCCCACCGCATTGTCCCCACCCCCCCCTCCGACTTCCAAGAACCGATATACGAGTGGCTTTGTCATAAATTACTGTTTATTTGAAAAATTGTTTGTTTGTTTTGTTTAACGACATCACTAGATTACATTGGTTTGTTAATCATCGGCTATTGGATGTCAAACATTTAGTAATTTTGACACGTAGTCAAGTGTGAACCAGCCTCCAACGGGTTTTGAACCATTGTCTTCAGCTTAGGAGTCCGATGTCCTACCACTGGACCACAGGGGCTTACATGTTGGGAAATAGATAAATGGAATTTTATTTCATCTTGAACCACTGTGAACAGAACAGAACAGAACTTCATTGCTCCCAGATCACCATACAGTTATACATAGACAGGCGCGGATGAAGGATTTCTGATAGTTTGGTCCAAATGTGAATTTCTGAAAAGGGGTGGGGTTCAAAAGTGATGTGTGAATAGAAATGGTGAAAAATTGTTAATTTTCACATCCTTCCACTCGGAAAAAGGTTATTAAAAATAATTTGAGAAAATGGGGGTGGTCCTGACTCCCTGGACCCGCCTTGGATCCGCTACTGATAGAAGTGGTTTACAAACATGTTCTACAGCTGCATTAATATGACAGTACAAAAGACTGTGTGAAGTATCCTAAGTAGGAGAAATGAAACCCGCTGCCGCCACACTAATGCGGCTACTCTTATCGATAAGCTCCCTGTCTGTACCTGCGTCTCTCTCTCTCTCTCTCTCTCTCTCTCTCTCTCTCTCTCTCTCTCTCTCTCTCTCTCTCTCTATGTCTCTCTCTCTTATTTCTCTCTATCTCTCTCTCTATATCTTCTCTCCCCTCTCCCTCCCTTCTCTCTCTCTCTCTCTCTCTCTCTCTCTCTCTCTTTCTATCTGTCAGTCTGTCTGTCTGTATATCTGTCTGTCTGTCTGTCTGTCTGTCTGTGTGTCTGTGTCTATCTATCTATAATGATTGAAAGATTGCCATAACAGTTAACGCCACATATGTAAATATAGTCGGAACTGATATAATATAAAACACCCTTTAGTCGATAGAGATCCCGTAACTATTTGTATATGTAATTCCATCTCAAATTCATAAATTTTACATAACAGCACTGAATTACAGATTACAATGTATATATATATAGACATTTATTATTTTTCATGACACAATTATTGGAAAGACCATAGTCGGGGCTAGTTCATATCTAATTCATAACGTAATCAGCGGGGAGCAAGATGTAGCTGAAGCATTAGTGTGCCCGTCTGTGAAGCGGCCGGTAATCGGATCGATCCTTCTCAGACCCATTTGCAGTTTGGGCTGTTTTCCGTCCCAACCAGTGGGTATGTGCTGTCCTGTCCGTGGGAAAGTGCACATAAAAGACCCCTTGCTGCTTATCAACAAGAGAAGCATATGTGGCGGCAGCGGGTTTCCTATAAAGAAATATATCAGAATGACCATATGTTTGACGTCCAATATCCAATGATAAGATAAAAATCAATGTGCTCTAGAGGCGTCGTTAAATAAAACAAACTTTACTATATATAGACATTTTTTTTGTTCATGACACAATTATTGGCAAGCGGTTTTTTCATATCTAATTCATAACGTAATCAACGTGAAAACATTAATTTTGCATGCAATTAACATATCCGCAGCATGTATCACAACGCGCCAAAAGAAACGTGTTTACCCAATCGTAATGGCGGACATTTTGGCGTAAATGGATAACGTCACGCCACAATGCAGGCAGTGATGTGTACACGCTGGCGTTTCACTTCACTTCTGCTCTTTGAAAAATCACTCTGTATTTTGATAACTTGTATTAATTATGAATGTGTGTGTGCACAAATGTTTGCAAAAAGGTATGCACTCTTAAACAAGCGTGAATGCAATATTTGTGAAAGGGTGGGGGAGGGGTGGTGGGGGTCCAAATGTGATGAGTGAATAGGACTGGGAAAAAATTGTTAATTTTAACGTCCTTCAACTCGGAAAATATATGTAAAAAAAATAAATACAAATTGTAGAAAGAGGGTGCAGACCCACTGTACCCCCCTGGATTCGCTACTGTTAAAGTAGCTGTGAAATGAACTGGGTTGGTAGTACGCATTTTCGTGCTTAGAGGCGATTCAAATATACGTGACGCTTTGGGGTGTGTGGGGGTGTAGATTCAAGCGTTTTGTGGCGTTACAATGCGTGGGAGTGTATTGAACAGCGTTACGTAACACAATTTTGTTTTCTCTTAAACGTGCCATGCCATGAAAACAATATATAATGTAGGTTTTTAGATGTAAATGTAAACCCAAAACAATTATAAATCAAACTGCCCCAGGCTTAGGACATTGGATCCGGGTGAGACGGGTCCGAACCAAATTGGATGTGGACCCGTATAAAAAAAAAAAAAACTTCACCTGTCAATGGGCGATAGTTCAAGTCTTCATATAATGAAGATCTCTTATTTGCCATTGTTTTCTATGTATTGTCATAATGATGTTATTGTAGTATAATAATGTGTGTAATAAGTAGTGTTAAAGGCATAGTCACACGCAATTCAAAGGGCTTTGTGCTCTAAATATTGATTACGAATGAAACTTACATGCATTTGTTATACGAGATCTCGTCTTCATATCACGCAAGACATTTTAACTGAACCATGGTATAGGGAATTCCATGTCGAATCCATCGATTTTTTTTCATATGAAGTTTTTAAATAACGGCTAGCGGGTGAATACCCGTCACATGACTCTAAATATATACGTCACACCTTCAACGGAAAAAAAAACCGTAATTTTTTTCGATTTATTTGTCCGTGAACATAATACGTTATTATTTTTTAAATATTGATAAAAAGCGAAATGTGGTGGTTATGTAAGTAGTTGAATGAAGTATTTCTATGGACAAATCAAATGTTTATATTTAAAATTGATTGTTTGTTTGGAAATTAATTTGGTCAAGGGTCCATAGTAGTATGCGTTTAAAAACGTGCTGTTAGAAATATTCCTACACTTGTAACTGAAAAGTGTAGCTGTATAGCTGAATAAACCTACAGTTTCAACAAAAGAAACCATGACAACGAGGCCGGAAGTGAGGTATAATAAATCAATCTAATGGCGTCGTTAAAAACAACAAATAAAACATGTTCTATAAGCATACATATGTCGTTATCATTTGCTGTAGAACAATACATTA
>JAULBS010117146.1:0-29525 GCA_032355785.1 Symmetromphalus regularis | reverse complement strand
ACCCACTGAGCCTTGCGGAGCACTCACTCTGGGTTGGAGCCGATACTGAGATTAAAAATCCCATGCTTCGACTGAGAGTTGATCTCAGTTCCTACCAACCCCGAGTCCGATAGCTTAACCACTGCCCCACGGAGGCCGGTTGTTCTGAGCGTTTCAGTGGTTGGGTGTACACGACTTACACCGACAACTGGTTTATCTAAGGCCGTGGTATGTGTTATCCTGTCTGTGGGATAGTGCATATAAAAGATCCCTTGCTGGTTATGGATAAGAGTAGCCACATTAGTCTGGCGGCAGGGGGTTTCATCTTTCCTACTAACACCAACCTCACATGAAGCTGAGCTGTGAGTCCAGGACAGCGTGCTTGAACTTTAAATAGATATAAATATGATGATAAGTACAAAGTACATATAAGCACACAGCACGCAAAGATGGATTTATTTGAATTGTTTGCAAATTGGTCTCAAATTAAAATATAAATAAATAAAACATTTTAGATTATAAACTTACATATTTAATATCATGCAATTATAGCTAATCACCTCCATCCAATTAAAAATACCAAAACATAAATATGAATTAAACATAACATTTCCCTAAAGAAGGAGACGAAGAATAATAATAAGAAAAATGTAGTGATATAACGAAATATTTATAGTATGTGCTGACAAGTATGTAGATTAAAGTAATAAAACAAATTGAAATTGGGTCATATGACTTTAATATGATAGGTGGGTTTAATAGGTGTTTTATTATTATTATTATTTTAATTTTTTTTTTGTTATCTGGGTAATTAATTAAATAAAAAAAACATACTAGTTGTTAGCCTCTGGACAACCCCATGATAACCACTTTTCTCGAGAGCTTCCAGAAACACAGGAAATCCTTTCGTTCCTCTTGCCTTCAATTTATTGAGGAACACTTCGTTCCTGGACATTGGTGTATTTTCATGTTTAATTTCTTCCACATCATTCCAGTCAAGAATCTTCTTCTCATACATGTAGTGTATCAAATGAAGAGCATCGATCTCGTTCAAAAGATACGTCCAGTTCTTTCTTAAAACCTCCTTATGCTGAGGGTGTATGCTGCCTCTGCCAGCTTCAGACCTCCTGAATGGTTCATTCTTCGGTGGTGGTGTCTCCATACCTAGATATAAAATTATAAAGTTTGTTTTATTTAACGACGCCTCTAGAGCACATTGATTTTTATCTGATCATCGGCTATTGGACGTCAATCATGTGGTCATTCTGACATATGTATTAAGAGGAAACCCGCTGTTGTCACATAGGCTACTCTTTCCGATAAGCAGCAAGGGGTCTTTTATATGCACCGTCCCACAGACAGGACAGCATATACCATGGCCTTTGATGAACCAGTGGTGGACCACTGGCTGGAATGGAAAATAGCCCAAACTGCATATGGGTCCACTGAGAAGGATCGATCCCACGACCGACCATCTACTGTTTGAGCTAGATCCTACTCCTGACTGTATTTATTCCCATTTTTATTGCAACCCCTGCAATTAAGATAATGTCCAATGTAAAATAAATGATGTGGAGAAACAGTGTCCACAGCATTTTCCACTGGAAAGAATACTTTATTTTTAATAATAAGAAAAAAATACACCGTGATAAAACAAAAAATTTGTCTGCGGCAAAAAAGGTGCCACGGAGAATGCAAAACTCTGCAACAATCTTCAGAGATTGCCGATTTCAAGGCGCGTAGCTACCCGGAGGCAAGGCAGCATGTGCATCCACGTCGTTTTTGCAACAACAAGAAGTGAGAGAGAGAGAGAGAGGCAGACAGACAGACAGACAGACGGACAGACAGACAGACAGAGAGAGGGGGTGTTATTAATTAAAGAAGATCCTGGGTGTCATTGAAATATGCTATATTCGCAGAGCCTCCAGACCACTCGCCCTAATTTTGTGCTTCCACTTCAAGTTAGGTATAGCTATGCCCCTGATTGCCTTCGGCAATTTCAAAAGTTGCTATTGACATATCAAAGACATTGGTATGTATTTTCAAGTCTGTGGAAAAATGTGGTTGGTTTCATCTGAAGACTTTGTCAGAATTGCCAAATGTTTGACATTCAACAGTAGACTTCACTACTTCATCTGCATTAGACTAGTTAGTATTACAATGTTTACTTCTTACTTCATCTTCTCACATACAAACAGAACAATGTTTAACACTTCAAACTGCACAACAGTGTTCATTATTTTGTCTTTTATTATCTACTACATGTATTATATTTTATTATTGTTAGTTGTTATATGCATTTAGTCTGACATCTTGTTTCAGTTTCGTATACATTTATAAAATGTAAGGAAAGGTCCTAATATAAGCTTGTAGCCTGTCGACCAATCCTACCAGTAAATGGAATAAAATTTTGTTTAAACCAATACTTTATCTTTCCACATATAATACAAACTGAACAGTGTTCAATATTTCGTCTTTCTACAAATATAATACAAACAGAACAGACGATGTATACATCTGCAGCTTCACGGAGGTGCTAAGACATTTGCTGTTGGTTTTTCTGGCTGCAGGGATAACACTGTTGGGGAACCAGTGGGTTTAAATATTGACACGAGGTTTAATCATATTGGTAGGATTGTCGCAATGGGTCAGTAGCAAGCCTGGATCCACGGACTTGGTCACGTATTAGTGAATGGCTGTTTTCAGTTGACGAGGCAAAAATTTATGTTATTTTCTTGTCATAATGGTGTCTAGTTTGGCACTTTTTCTTGTGCTTAATGTTTAGTTGTCATAACACCAGTTGTGAGATAGTGAACAATGTTTTAACATACATGTGTACATTGTTTTAACATGTGTACATTGTTTTAACATGTGTACATTGTTTTAACATGTGTACATTGTTTTAACATGTGTTCATTGTTTTAACATGTGTACATTGTTTTAACATGTGTACATTAACACTGATGTGAGGGGCTGATTGAGTCTTGGTAGTCCAGAGGTAGAACGTTTGACTCTCAAGCTCATGACAGTGGTTCAAATCCTATTGGTCCATTCCAGCCAGTGGTCCACAACTCGTTTATCAAAGGCCATGGTATGTGCTGTCCTGTCTGTAGGACAGTGCATATAAAATATCCCTTGCTGTTTATCCGAAGGAGTACCCTATGTGGTGGCAGCGGGTTTCCTCTAAATACATATGTCAGAATGACCATATGATTGACGTCCAATAGCCAATGATAAGATAAACATCAATGTGGTCTAGAGGCATCGTTAAATAAAACAAACTTTACTTTACTTTCCACAACTAGGACAGCACATACATGTACATGTACATGTACAACAACCTTTAATGCCATGTAAATCTTTCACTTTAATACTCCTAAAGATAACCCTTTGATACAAATGTTGACTTAGGCCAGAACGTTTTGCACATAAACGGTATGCTTATTTATTAGCACCATAAATCCTTGACTTTGACCTTGACCTTGACCTCAACCTTGAAATCCTGTTTTCATTTTATTTATATTCAGGTTTGATTTTTCATCATTGTTCTAAATGTGACTTGTTTAATACATTTAGTATTGGATTATTTTCTATTTTGCAGGATAAAGTGTTGAATATTAAAATATAATGTTTAATGATGTAATATTTTAAAGTTACTTTTTTCTTGGAGTATAAATTTGTGATAAGGAAAATTAACCAAGAAGGCGCATGCAAACCTGGAAATAAATGGTTGGTCATGGACATTCACCGGTACAAATTTATAATTTTGGAAGATTTGACAGTCACAAAGTTAATTGTGTCGGTCATTTTGTCCAACACTCATGTTTTAACTTTTGGTAAAACTTACATTTCAATATAAAGTCAGCTTGAGGCAGCTTGTGTCTGATGAGTAAATTGTGATTAAATTAAATAATAAAAAGCATCTACCATAAAAACTAAATTGTGTGTTTTGTTTAAATTGTTCATATTAAATTATGTGTCAGGAACGTTTTCTTAAATGTCCGGCACAAATTGACTGATGCTGGACATTTTGACCAGCTGACCTAAAATAATTATTTCCAGTCCTGCTATAATGTTACGGATGATGTTACATTGTACTTTTTCTAATTTTCGTGACATCATATGCACTTTTACAAAATTATAATGACATATTTAGTTCAGGTAAACTTATTGGTCATAATGGCAAGAGTGACCCAATGAAATAACATGTTAAATCAATGCTGATATTTTCTCAGTGGGAAAATAACAAATATGTACCGGGTTATGAGTGTCCAATGGGGTAATATTGTATTATTTACACTTAAAGAGTCAGTGACAGTCAATTGTCATACATACTAAACACAACAGCTACGTCCAGACATTAATCTTTAAAATATAGAAATATTTAAAGGTTAAAATTTATCTACGAAGTAATGAACAGTTATTAATATATGTAAATGCTCTAAGATAATAAAAATATTGGATCGAATTTATGAAAGCTGTTTTTGTTAAATGCTGATATTTAAACATTGTAAATGCATGCACATGCAGTTAAATACATTTAAGAGATAAACAGACTTCATAAATTTAGCCAGTTATCTTGCTGAAATATGCTGTAAACACTTTCAAACAAATGTGCTCCTGTGAATATTTATACATTTAAAGTAGCAAATATATTATTTTGGTGAAGTATATACTCGTATAAAGAACAAGTATATTTCTGATCAAGAAAAGGTATAATTCAGCCACTATTTCAGATATTAAAGATTATATTTCAAATACTTTAGCAATGATTAATAAGGACTGATTTAATATGTGAAGCTATATAAATATATACATCAAGGTATAAACAGACTTAAAACGTCGGAGGTAGCTAATATATAGGTTATCATAGCTTGCCATAAAATATGCATAGATGTTATATATTTATTGTGGTGGGTACCATTTTAAAAATTATCTTTCTACTGTAACATAACATGCATTTTTAAATGTAGTGCTAAGCTGAAACATTTTGTAGTAGTAAAGCATTTATAGATAAACGAACATTAATTAAAAAAAATTAATATAAAACAAAATTAATTAAAAATAAACATAATTATCCAAGTAATAATTTAGGTCAGTTATGCATTGATAAGTAATGGCACCAATACTGCATACTCCTAAAAAATGTTTTACTACAATTTCCCCATAATTACAGTTCTCATGTTTAGGAAAATATACCTTCTGTTTTTTCACACCATAATAAACAGTTTCAAACTTTAAATTAAACAAGACAATAAATAATGTAAAATTATCACTTAGGACTTGCTTGTAACTACTATCCTGCAAGATATGTAACCAAATGTTAGCTAATTTTAACTAGAGATTTCTGTAGTTCTCATACAGATTCACAACAAAATTTACAAAGGAAATATAATGCCTGTTAGTGTTAGGTTTTAGCTATTGAACATCAGAAGTACAGCAAAACCTGCCTATGCAGCCACCTGTAGTAAACAGTTACTTGCCATAAAAGTACGCCTTTATTTACTCCAAAATCAGCTAATTTAGTACAATTTATCCCGTATTAAGCTGCCATCTGTCTGAAGTGGACACTTAATCCCTTTAGTGGCAGCTTTAGACAGGTTTTACTGTAAACAGATGACAATAAGGTGGCATGCATAAAATTAACAGCATACACAAGGTCTGTTTTTCATGACATGAGAACAACAATAAGTGACAATAAAATGTTCAACATAGTTTATATATGGAACACTTTTTGAGGAAAAAAAAAGGACTACATAAAATGGCACGTTTATTGGAATAATAAAAATATTTAATGTTTTCTCAACTATTTAATGTTTTATCTACAAGGCGGACACATTTTGGTGACTTGATCTGTGGCTTGTGTTTGATCTTAGTGAATGGCATCAGAAAGATAAGCCATATAACAGCCAAACTTCACAGCAACGTCTCTTGGACTTTGTTTATCGAATTATACGACTGAAAAGAAAAAAGAAGAAATTTAATGAGACAATAATTAAAATTACATTGATGTTTTTCATGTGTTAAAAAATTTGGTAATTTGCCAAAATGGCAAAAAAGAATTACTGTATGTTTAATAAGGAAAATATATATATTTTTTAAATGTTTTTATAAACCATTACATAATTATATATTTGTGTGAAATATTTCTGTTTTTAACTTTATACTCCTCCCACACCACTCCCCAATTTGTTTAATGTACAATATTATTATATATTTACAGTGTTCCACATCCTCAAGAAAAGAAAGGGTATTTAGACCTCCTTGTACCTCCAGGGGGGATACTCAAAGGGTATAAGCCACAGCTAACAAAACTGGAAGGGAGTTAATACATTGTTGGCTATTATTATATATATTATCATTATTAGGCTTAAGGGAGTTGTATAAAATAGTGTCTGCTACAACACGATCATGGATAACAAGACCCAATTACATTCAATCAGCAGCTAAAACTGTACAAGTTATAGTCCTCAGTAAAAAAGCAGTACATGTTTATACTTCTTGTGGCAGATTGCCATTACGTGTTCATACACTTTCCCTCCCTTCTTAATACGTGATTTCGAGCATCAGGAGGTACTATACCTCCATTTCTACGTGATGTGGAACACTGATATAAAGCCAAAAAATTTAAGTAAAAAATTATTTAGTCAAATTAAAATTACGAGACAACTGAAAAACTTAAGTCATGCAGGCACAATCAGATCATGGTACATGTATGTTATGTCATGATTGAAATTAATGTTATTTCAACTGACAATGGGTTATTATGATTTAAATCACTACAAGCATTTTAACATAAAAAATTATTTTTTTGAAAGCTGTCCTAGCCTGAATTGCTTTGGGGACTAGTAGCATGAAATTGTAAGCCAGAGAAATGAGTTTTGGTAAACAAAACATCTAATGACCCAGGGGACTAGCATCATTTATATTTTACTTGTTCCCAGCAATATCTACTAGAGGTTAGTGCTACTTTCTATCTCTGTACTTATAATACCATGAGAAGAGAAATCAAATGACACCAACACATCATTTATTATAACCCTTAACATACAGGTAATTTTTTTGTTTTACATTTAAATGCAGTTACAAACAAGAAATATCTAAGTATCAAAATCAATCATCTACAGAGCAGATATACAGAAAATCAGAAAAAAGGAAGAGTTTAACATGCCATGCTGCAACTGATATTTAGAGTAATAAATATTAATGTTTTGTATTTAATCATAATAGTTACTTAGTCAGTGAGCAAACTTTAGCACTTGCAAAACAAAACTGCTGGACTATAATTATTTATTTTAATGTGTTCTTTTAATCACAGCAACAATTTAAAATCAAAATCTTGTTAATATACCACAGCAAGAATAAAACTGTTATTTGCTTTAATACTGGTACTAGAAGTAGGTTTATTCTAGTTAATTGTCTGGCACTTCTTTCCCTTCCAGACACACATTATATGATGATACATGATTATACATGATGATGCATGATAATACATGATGAATAATGATGATACATGACAAAATGAAGTAGGAGATGTATTGAGTTGTTAGGATAATGCTGAGGTAAATAACATTTAAGTGAAAAATCATATACCTTTGAAATTTAATGTTTTTAAAAAGTGTTATTTTACATTTAAAATCTGCAAGAGTCCATTGCTAGGAGACTGACAGAATGTCACATGTGATATCCTTTGTTATTTCAGCCTGATGGGTCCTTTGAAGAGGATGATTAAAAACATATGTTATTACATTAAGAAATACAAATGGATCAGGTAAAAGTTGTATAACTTAGTAGACCTTATCCTTCAGGTAGAGGCCCTATATCTGAACTGTTTCACCAATATGTGATTTAATATCGCTAAATATAAAAACATCAATTATGTAATTAAATTTCTGTTATAATCATTACAGTTTAATGGCATTTCATTGGTTTAAACATACCAACACAACTGAGTTTAATATTTCATGAATGCAAATTACATTGTCAGGGAACTACTTTTTAGCCACTATGTTTACAAACTATTTCAGACTATGTCAGTTGGTGGACCTGAATAACCAGACATGGTTTACAACAATAAGCAACAAAAATAAGCACCAAACAGTAGTGATAAATATAATTATAAAAAAAACTAATGCATTTTGTCGATGGAATAATTGTCCATAACCAATGAACTAGTTTAAACCTTTAATATGGTGTCTCCAGCCCGGGTAAATGCAATGTTGCAATTTATTTCTGATGACGTCACATTTATTTGATTTATTGAACTTTGTGTTATTGAGCAACATGTTATTATTCAAGGACCAAAAAATAATATAAATATAATATGAGCTTTCAGGTGTTATTAATATGTATGTTTTAAATTTAATTATAAGGATTCTACCATTTCTTTTAGGTTCATGGGGAATGAATGCAAATAACCTGCAAACGTTTGTGTCAACGGCTTTCCTCATTGATAGTTTGAACATTTTTGTTTTGTTCACACACTCAAGAACCTAAAAGAAATAAGCGACAATCCTTAAACATACTAATTTTTAAAACTACAAATACTATACTGTGTAATACTCATAGCCATTATTATAGATAATACAGCTGATATTAGTTTTCTACAGTGTTATATGGAATATATATAATAATTACAGCATGCACTGTTAATGATCATCATACAAGCATGAGTGGTAAAGTATAGTATAGTATAGACATTAGTATAGTGTAGTGTACTCAAGTCTTTGCATCATACATACTCATTACACCAGACTGGACTTTATAAACTGAAAATAATAGCAGACAATGTCTCAAAAATAAAAATAAAAAACAATACCTTCCACACTCAAAAAAAAACCCAAACATAAATAACAATTTTTTAAATAGATACTGAAAGAAACTAACTTATGTCTTTAAATAAAAACATGGTATAAAGGAAAATATTTTTGTTTCATTATATAGTAAGTCACATACAACCACTTTACAGAATGATGTTCATGTATCATTCATTTCTACATAGCTGGCACTAAGCTAACAAATAGATAAATATTTAAAAGAATGTCTTCTTATTTAAACATCTGTAATTCCATAAGTGGAGTAACTTGTCAAAGAAAGTACAGCAGAGTCAAGATGCTAAAGACACAGCGTGAACTCTATCCAAAACGTAATGTCTAAACAGGATCGATACATAGACGTATACTCAACAAAATTAATTAAGGATCGGTTGACCTTTTTGGTCATTTATTAGCTAATGTTACATTATTTTATTAAGTTTTAATCATCTATTATTCCTGAGTAAAATCCTGAAAAAAAATAATTCAAGTTATTGATTTTTCATGCATTTATGAAAACAATCAAAATGCACCGTTTGGGTATGATTTGAAAAATGACAAAGATATATACTGGGACTTAATCAGTTTTATTCAGTATAACACTAAGAAAAGTGTCTTAACAGCAACACAGTATTTTTGTTCATTACCTAATAACCTTAAAAATACTTGAATCTAAACTAACAATTTTTCAATGCAACGTAATTCTGGTTTACAGAAAGTCAACTGGATACTCAGTTTAAAACAAATATGAAAAATCAAAACCAAATAAATTATTTACCTCGGTGTGGGAGAACTTGAAGTCCGCCTTTTCCTTGCAAGCCCCTAGAACAGACAAACACCACATGCAAAAAGACTAAAAAATCATAATCATAAATCAAACTGTGGGAAGTTTATAAACATGCAGGTGCTGAGAAATAAAACAAATAAAAGACTAGAATAAATAAATAAAATGTAAAAACAACCACATAAAAAAAACACATGCAGAAGCAGAAAACTTCATTACATTGAAAAAAAAATGGCAGCTTATTCGTATGACAATTTATTTGAAAAATAATTGCTGTAGTATGCATACAGGATAATATATTTGAAGAAAATTGCTTTAATGTGTATCTGGGATAATTATATTTGAAGAAAAATTGCACAAATATGCATGTGGGACAATATATTTGAAGGAAAGGCTTAACAACAAGATGCAAACTAAAGTGAAAAAGCAAAACTTACAGGAGAATTGGGTCCTTTACCAAAATTAAGATGAGCATACAAAATAACACCAATATCTCTGTGACCCGCTTCCATGGCGATTGTAAGAGCTGTACTGCCATCCTAATGAAAGAACACAACATCAAGTGTACAAACAAACTAAAACTGTGATCAACTCAAAAGAAAAACATACAATACTGAACAGATAACAGCAACATAATAATATGCAACTTTACTACCTAAGCTTGGTTCAAAACTATATACAACCAAAAGCAAAACTAAATTAAGATGTTAGAAGGGGTAAAGGTGAGGTTGGTTGTGGTACTACAATTTTAGAAAAACTGTTTCTTAAATTTCATTTTGTATTTCTCATAAATATGAAATATATTTTAGAGTTATAATTTAAAACAATCTTTACAAACACCAAGAAAAAGAAATGCAAATATTGCATAATGCTGTTTTCAGCATTCAGCTATTACTTTCTGGAAGGTTATAAATGATTTCTTTCCAAATAATGGTGAGCAAAACATAAAAATAAACAATTTGTGCATACAAAAAAAAGTAAAGAAAAAACTTAAGAAACCACAATTTGCTCATAAAATAAAAATTGTACCTGCAAAAGAAATGAAATAATTTAAATTAAGTATTGGAAATAAAATAGGTTCTACTGAAATTATTAGGATATACGCAAACGAAGTGAATTTATTTATTTTTGTAATGAGGAAGACTATTTTAAACTTAACGAAAAAGGTTTAGCAATACCCGTACGAAACCTGATATTAAAATGAAATATAAATTAAAAACCCAAACCTTTTGAATACTTACATCATCGGTTAATGTGGCATCACAGCTAGGATGAGCTAAGAGGAGTTTTACGATGTCGCTGTGACCATGCTCGCAAGCACACATCAGCGCTGTCGAACCATCATCGTCCTGCTCGTTCACTGCAGAGCCGTTCTCCAGCAGCAGCTTCACCATGTTAGTTCTGCCATGACTTACAGCCAACATCATGGCAGTTTGGCCAGTCTGAAAACAAAATAAATCAAAATGTTTACATACTCAAAACATTTTAGCGGTTGTTCACAATTATCAACACTTTCCATTTTGTACAAACCGTAGAAAGTGAAAGTGTGTTAACAAACATCTGAGAATTTTTTTTATTAACCATTAAAATGTTGTTTGTAATCTTTATATAGCAATTTAAATGTAGAGTTGGAGATAAAGGTTAGGCAAAGGGTAGATGTCTGAAAATACTAAAAATTATGAAACCACTTAAATTTACTAATTACAATTTTTGTTTTTCTAATCGGACATTATTTTAATGGAAGTTTATATTTTTGTTAAAACCTATTGCCAAATAAACAAAAAGACTTTTGACAAGATGTAAAAAATGTTTAATGTGCCGAAAGGTGTAAAACATTTTTTTTTTTAATCCAGTTTCAAATCAAACAATGAATTTTAATAAAATGAGTGTAATTTAAAAATAAAAATAAACCTGCCTCTTAAGCATGCACAAAGTAAACATTTTTTATTTCACTATTCATATACCACCATAATCATGGAAACAAAAAATAGGAAATATTTATTTAAAAATAAAGATTTTGGTCCAAAAAAGTGTAATTTTGGGGGGATTATTTGAAATTATGGATGATTATTATTTTTTTTAAATTATTTTTTTTAGGTTGGTTTCCAGTTTTATTTTTAATTATTTAAAATTTCCTTTTGCTTATTGAACTTATTTGTCAGTTACATTACAAATGATTTTTATTTTACTAAGTTAATGGATTACAAATTATACCGGCACAGCTCTTAGGTTGACATCTCCCTCTGAGAAGAGACGGCAGACAACCTCTTCCTGACTGTTTGTCTGAATGCTGGCCAGTGATGCCAACATAATGGCGGTGTAGCCCGCCTTGTTCTGTTTGTTCAGATCACAGATTCCAGTGTCCAGCAACAGACCAACCACCTCGAAATTACAGTTAGAAACAGAGTAGTGGAGGGCAGTGTTTCCCTGAAACAGAAAATAATATATCATGAATTCAGATATAATAAATATGTTATGATTAGTGTTTCCTTACTCTGTGATTATAATCTTTAATCTTCACTTCGAATCCACATTTTGACATCTTTGTAAGAACGGGCTGTTATAAATTTTAGATGGTTTCATAATTATATAACACACAATATAATATATAAATAATTTTCTTTTTAATTATAAATAGTTTATTGACCTATTTTAAAAAAAAAAAATTGTTGGTTATTAATGAAATGCATTTATATCCTGGAAGAGTCCCATAAATAACTGTATGTTTTCAAAGATAATGTAAAACAATATCATATTCAAATAGTTTAAAAAGACTGAGCAGTAGATCAAAACAGGCTGAACAAATGTCAAAACAGACTGAGCATGAAGGTTTTAACAGACAAATTCAAGAAATGATAAAAGGCAATTTGTAAAGGGTAACCTATCATTACATATTAAGGCTTTTTAAAAAAAGTATATATTTCCCATTAGAAGAGAATCATTTCTGCATGTCAGTGTTTAACAGATTGGAGAAAAAATACATTTCTGCAGACTGTAAGTGTAAACAAAGTTTCTGAGATTAGATAGAGTGCACACAAATGCATAAACTATTTATATTTGCAGCAGCCATGTTGATGATGTGTTGATGATTTTCTAGATTTGGAAAATGTTTTTTGAGGCTATACGCAGCATGTTTGAGATTAGATATGGTTTATATAAAATGCACAGTGTTTACATTGGGTTCAGTGATGATGTATTCTTTATTTTCTTAATTTTAAAAATGTTTTTGAAAACCACAGTGATCTTGAAATAAGACCAAAAAAAAAGAAAAAAAGAGAGAGATAAAGGGTCTTGTTTCTCATTTACATCAATTTTGACCTTGTAAACATATTTTTATTTAAAAAAGATAATAAATCATTTAACCAATGAACAAAATATAATGCTAATTTCAGCAAGGTGTTTTGAGGGTAAACGAACAATTATTTACACTTTCAATATTCCAGCAGTATACTCTAATAGATTTCCCGGTTTGACTTTTTGTTTTCTTCTGGCCAGTATGGAGGGTAAAAAGATGCATTACTACATGAACCCTAGAGATACACTAGATCCAGAAACTCAATCAGATTTTTGGTTTTTGAGTTTTGGTAAATATGTTTTGAGGCATTAAAAAGATTCTTTAAGATTAGATAGGTGGTAAAACAATGAAATTAAAGTGTTTATGTTTGCATTACCATGTTGACTACCTTTCTGTTGTGAGCCTCAGTGGTCTAGCAGAAGGGCATCAGAATATCAAACTAAAGACTGTTCAAATCTCCGTCAGATGTTGGCTCACAATGACTAAGTGACACAATTACCAAATATTTGACATCCAATAGCCAATGATTAATAACTCCACGTGCTCTAGTGATATTGTTAAACAAAAAATAAAAAAATAAATAAACTACCTATCTGATTTTCTAGATTTGGGAAATATGTTTTGAGGGTATAACCAGAATCTTGAAATCAGATAGAGTATAAAAATATATACAAAGTATTTACATTTGCATCGGCCATGTTGACAATGTGTTCCATGAGTTTCTTGGAGATCTCGTTGAAGGAGGAGATGTAGTCCTCCACCTGGTGCGGGTCTACCAGTTTGTTGTTGGTGATCTTAAACCACTCCTGTTGAATCACATTCACACTGGCATTCTGCAGAAAAATATAATTCACTGGGTCAATTTTGCTAAGGTGTACTAAGTTTAACAATATTAATGATCTTGATTTCTTATGCATATTTAATACAAAAGATTATTTTTTCTTTAGATAATTCTCATTCCCCAAATTTTGTTTGCTATAAAATCATTATTATTTTTTTTTTTTATGCTGTTTGGTATAAACTAAAATTAAATCAACCAGATACTGACATTAATTATTCTTATTATTTCCAGCTGTTTGGTCTGAACTGTGATTAAATCAACCAGATACTGACATTAATTATTCTTATTATTTCCAGCTGTTTGGTCTGAACAGTGATTAAATGAACCAGTTCCAACTAATTAATAATCTTACCAGCTGTTTGGTCTAAAACTTTGGATAAATGAAACTGGTAGTGACTAATTAATTAGCAATCTTACCAGCTGTTTTGTCTGAATTGTGGTTGAATCAACCAGGTACTGAGCTAACACTTCACAAGCACTTTGTATTTCTGAATTCAACTCATATCTGAAAAACAACACACATAATGCAATCAAATTCTCTTCATATGTGTATGTTGCACATACATTTCAAAATTCCCTCAAATTCAGCAAATTATAAATCACTAACATTTTGTAAAAATATGTCTTCTAAATCTTTTATATAAATTCGAAGCAAGTTTTAAAAAAGAAGTTATTATTGTGAAGTAGAACTTAGAACTAAATTGTTTAGCAGAAAAGTAAACTCTACAAGCACAAAAAGTGATTTTATTTAATTAGAAAAGCTCAATGCACAGACACAGAAATTCTTACACCATGTTAGAAAGCTAAAATTGCCACCATAACCACTGACATGCAGTTTAGCTTAACTTCCAGTGCAATTATAAAGACATTTGATTATTATGAATGAAAATAGTAAAACTATACCCAATGTGCAAAGATATTTCTTCTTTGTGGTGTGGTTATAAATACATTGTTATTTGTAAAAGTAAATAAAATCTTTCACATACTCAAAAGATATTTCTTGTTTGTGGTGTGGTTATAAATACATTGTTATTTGTAAAAGTAAATAAAACCTTTCACATACTCAAAGATATTGCTTCTTTGTTGTGTGGTTATAAATACATTGTTATTTGTAAAAGTAAATAAAATCTTTCACATCCTCAAAGATATTTCTTGCAGCTTTAAAGACACAGGTATGCCTAACAGTAACAGTTCCTAACATTAATTTTTGGAAGTGAGAGAAATCTTCCAACCTTCAAGTTTTCCTTGTCTATGGTGGAATTTTAACAATTGTTATTTGTAGAATTAAAAACTTTCAAATACTCAAAGATCTTTCTTGCTGATGGATCAGTTTTAAAGACAGTGTTATCCATTAGATGCATCAATCCTATTAACACAACAATGTGTGAAGTAAGAGAAATCTTTCAAACACTCAAAGATGTATCGTGTTTGCAGTGCAACATTAAAAGAAATTATTGCTTGTAGAAGTAACAGATCCCAACACTCAAAGAATGTTCTGGTTTCGCACAGTAACGTTTGTATTGGGCTGCAGATCCACGCAGAACTTACGTTTCTCGGATGTTCTGGTCAAACATCTTTGCCCCAGGAATGCCCTGTGCAATAGCTTCATCATCTTTACACTGATAGACAATGTTGCCATGTCGGCCATCATACGACCCTTCCTCATAGCTGTCAGTTTCGCCTTCAGAATCACTAGCGGAGGTGGCATCAGATGAGCTAGAATCGGTTCTTAAAAAGTCAAACCAAACTCTCAAACTGACTCAAACAGAATAGTATTAAGACTGATTCAAATTCAACTGGTATTATGTAATTTAAACTCTTAGTTTTACCTTGGATAATTTGAAAGTTATCATTTTCAAACAATGTCATAATGTCAATGCATGTAAGGAAATTGTGATATGGGAATATGTAAATTTTACTTTTACATACAAAAGAATGAACAAATCTACTTTAAGTTGACACAGGTTTCATTGCTGTATTTCTAAATCACAAAACACTCCCACAAAAATGCAAATAACCCAGTTTTTCAGTACAACTGATGAAAGAAAAAACTGAACAATTCATTTTGTGGAACAAAAAAGAATATTTGCAGTATATGAAGAAGAATGTAAAATAGCAGCGATTATTATTATTGTTGTTGAATTGGTACATTTCTTAAAGTAATTATATCACAGAAATGATAAATATGAAAAGTGAAGTTGCATTTTTGTTTTAAGATATTTGAATTATTGAATTACCAGCAATGTAGGTTTAAATTGTGGAAAGTATACTGCTTCCAAAAAGGGAATAATAATATCCTCTTAAATGCATGTTGTATACAATTCTGTTACAAGTCCAAACACAGAGTGTTAAGAACGTAGGAAGTATCCCTTGAGAGGATACATCATATTCATTATAATTATAATGTATCTATCTTAAAAGGCTAAAGGAATATCTCCAACCAGCTATGAATATGTTACCAAGATAGTCCCAATAATTATGTCTGACATGCATGTGGTTATAAATTGTACAAATACGATACAGACAAGGTTTTATCTCCTAAAATTCCTAAATTAACTTTCGAACCAAAGTCAGTGCCATGAACATCAGTAAGATTTCAGAGATATAACCTTGAAGAAATTGTTAATACAAATAAATCTATACAGGAGCAAATATGAAGTAAATATACACTAACTATGCTATAATCTACAGTACCTAGCATTCAAAATGAAGAAAGCAACCATGATCCACATGCTATTAAAGTGGATCATTAAAAACATTTAAGCAGGAAGCATGAAGGCATGATTTATTTTTTAATCAATTACAACTACTGACAAGACAAACAAAGTTCAGGTAAGTGTAAGAAGCAAAAATTAGATAAATTTAAAATAGATAAGTTTTACATTGAAAGCATTTCTGTTTCTTTAGACATCAAGGCAACAAAAGATAGCCACAATTTTTGTTAAAGCCACATATCTTTATTATTATTTTAAATATAAAATATTTACATAACTATTAACATTTATCCAAATAAAGCAAAATATCAAATAAGACTGAGTTACTAACAATACCATCATCAATGTTCGCATTTTGTCATATTTATTTTTAAGCAGTGATTTAAAACAAGCACATATCAAGACCATTTTCTAAGGTTACCAGTATAATTAAAAGATGTATAAGATATATATAACTACAAAAACTAAAAACTATTCTATTGGATAAGAATGTTTAAATTAACAAAATACCTCTAATATTAAATACATATTACTGGAAAACTATCAAAGCCAAGATACAAACCTTGTATGACATGGATATTAAATAAAGAAATTTATTATTTGAAAATTACCCATGCATGAAATAACTATTTTTACAGTATACCAGTAATTACTATATATGATATACCTGTTCAAATACACACAAGGGTGTGTACGTTTACAGTGTTTCAAAAGGAAAATGATGGGTTTTTTATCATGTTTTTAATAATAACTCAGTCCATCATTTTATAACCAGCTATAAAACTTGGTAACTGTTGCATATGGTCTACATCTGCTACCACCATCAAAGATATATCTTTTTATTAACAGAAAGGAGTCTTTTTCTAACAGACAGGATACCACTGCATTTGATATGCCAGTTGTGTTGTGCAAAGTGAAAATAATCATTGCCCTAATAAGCATTTGGCTGTAATTTATCAGGATGTGTAACCTTCTAAAATATGCAGATTGGTTTAGTCTTTTTAACAACATCTCCATCAAACTGACAGAAGCAGTTGGCATTTGCATGACATTTCTACTTCATTAATATCGAAGACAACACGTTTTTTTTAACACCAGTAATGATGCAATTAAACCTAAACAAATAAAAAATAACAATACCGGTAACAGGAAAGAGTTTTTTCCTGAAGCTGTTAAGTGATATATTACAGGATGAAACTGATTTTTTCTCATTTTCCAAAACCAAGAGGTTATGTTAGAGCTAACCTGTATAAAACTGCAGTGAATGTTAACTAGGTAATTGGATTAACTGCATGGTAAAGCATCTTCCTCAGATATGATATGTCATCAGATTAATCCATTTCAGCAGACCCATTTAATTTTTTCACTCCAGACAGTGGTCCAGAACTGCTGTAAGAAAGGCCATGGTATGTAGTCCTGTCTATGGGAAGGTATATACTTCTAGCTAGATTCAGTAGTCTTGCTGTTAATCAGAATGAGTAGCAGCTTATGTGGTGGTAGCAGGTTTCCTTTAAGTCACAAACATGGTACACTTGATATTTAATATTCAACAATGTACTAGGCGTCATTAAGCATCCTTTACTTTGAATGTCAGACAGGCACTTTTGGATATTTATGTGGTTATATAGGTTCTATGACTAAAATTAACTACATCTAGCTTGAATGTCAGGTAAAGCAAACTATTGAAATAATTATTAATACTAAAGTAACATTTTTAAAATCTAAAATCATGCTGTTGTATTAAAATTTCGATAGATATGCGTTATGAATGACGAGATTTTTTTTTTCATTTATTCCATAGTTTTTTCTTATTTAATATTCTTAGTTTTATTCATTCACAAAGTGTTAGCTTTTCACAAGAATCTGCAAATAGAACACAAATATAATCCCCCTAATATATTTTTATTTAATTATTGAAAAGCCATATGCCCAGAATAATAACAATTCCTGATAACAGATTAACTGTTTATAAAGATGAGTCTATCTTTAAATTTAAAAAATGAAATTACAGATTCTTACCCTCCCACAACAGTGGCAGCAAAGGAAATGCCTTTTTTACCAGGAAGCTCATCGGATTTGCTATGTTTCATACAAGACTTCAAAGATCCTCCATCAAAACTGCTCATATACTCCTGGCTTCTTTCAGAAAATTCAACTCTATCGCCACCTCCTTGATTAGCATCATCATATGAAGTGGCAGTAATCTCACTTTCAAAGTAATCCCCCTTTTGTTTCCTGGAATGTTTTTTAAACTTCATTTCACTTGCCATTTGATTGAGTTCAGATTTTAACAGAGAAGCTCTGTTCAGTTTTTCTATGTCTACGCTGTCAATGGACATGTCTAAGGCAACTGATGGACTCTCAACAACAGCAGCAGATGAAAAAGTACCTGGTTCAGAAACAGTTCTGGTTTCCTTTTCTGATATGACTTCCCCATTTTGAATGGTACGTGTTGTGATCGTGGTGACAGTTCGTCCACTTTCATCAGTGGTCTTGGACACAGATTTTTCCTCACGAATTGCATTTTCTAAACTTGGGTAATCAGTTCCTGTGGTGGTTCTAGATTCACCTTGACGTACTTGATTTTCTAAATCTTTTAACAATGAATCTGCACCAAAGGAACGTGTCATTGAATATCCTGTGTTACTTTTCCAGTTCCCACCACTCTGAGTATGTGTTACATCTTCTCTAACTTCACTAGAATCCACAGTATCCTGATCTGAGAATTCACTGAATGGGACACCATGAGATCCAAGAACAGAACGATTTGTTTTCACAATCAGCTGACCCACATTGCTTTGCGTTCCAGCAGGTTTAAAAACAGTACTATCAGAAATGCTCTGCAATGAATTCACACCCCTGCGGATAATGTTTTCTTCCACAAGCTGAGTATGGAAGCCACTTTCAGATCTTAATCCAGGAGATCCTTCACCACTTAGCCGTCTGATAGAAACATCTGCGTCTGCCGATCCTTCTGATCGTCTGCTGAAATCAGAGTAAGCACGTGTGCCAGAAGATTCACCAAACCCACTGTCCGTACTCACAGAGAATGCACTGCTGCCATCCACAGAATGCTCAGAAATATTACCACCACTGGTACTGGTTGTGTTAGCATCACTGCTGCTGTTGATAGAATACCTGCCATCATCAGTCTTAACACTTTCTTTGACAGTACTGTCTACTCCAGTATGAAATGAACCACCACCGCTACTATAGCTATAACCACCAGTGCTACTGTTTGTATGAGCACCACTGCTACTGCCAGTCGAGTATCTACCACCTTCAATGTTTGTCACTTCTTTTACATTACTATCAAGACTTGTAAACACTGTACGACCACTGCTACTGATGATATTGTCGTCACTGTCTGTAGAATATCTGCCAACATCAAGGTCTGACCTTCCTTTGATACTGCTACCAACTCTAGTATAAACTGAACCCCCACTGTCGTCAAGACTACTAATATTATGATCAGTAGAGTATCTACCAACATCAAGGTTTGACCTCTCTTTGACAGTGTTGTCAATACCAGTGTAAGATGAGTCATGAGAGGAACCATATCTTTCAGAACTTGCACTGGTATTCACTAAATATACATTGCCATCAACACTACTGCCCTCACTTTGTAAACGGTCCAGGTTACTGCTTGTGGTGTATATGGATGTATTTCCAGTTAAAAACGTCTCCTGATCTCTGCCCTTTGGAGAAAACAAATTGCTCCTACTATATTCATTCTGAGAATAGCCATCACCATCATTTCTCAGACTAATTCTCTCCTCTACAACTTTAGCTTGAAATGCACCTGAATTAAATTCTGTACTGGAGCCTTCACCACTGCTTCTTCTCATACTCCTTTGCTCATACATGTTATTGGCATTGTTCATAGACAGATCTTCAGTTTTCTGGAAAAAGTTTACCTTTTCCTGCACACTCTTTTGTTCATCAATGGATCCACTAGACGAGACAGGCAAGTCAACAGGCTTCTTCCCACTGCGTCCAACCACAACCTGTTCAGAAGTCTTAATCTTCTCCAACTGGGCCTCTCCTGTTTGAAGATCTTCAATGTTGCCGTGGATTATGTATGTTTCTTCTGTGAAGTGGTATTCCTCATCGGCAGCATTCTTGAATTCACCACTATCCCTCTTGAAATCACCACTATCCCTATTGAAATCACCACTACCCCTTTTGAACTCACCACTGTTCCGAGAACCAGCTTTCCTTGCTTTTGAACCTGATGTAACCTTCTGACCACTCATAAAGTGGCTCATATCTACGCCCATATAAGCTTCGCTTGACAAACGATTTTGTACAGATGTATCAGAAAAACTTCTTTGCACATTTTCTGTGGTTATGGTTTCACTTGAAAACTGATCTTGTTCTAACTGCTTTGTTTGTGAGGATCTATCAATTCCATCAAATGAACATACAAAGGAATCAGTTCTGTCATTGCTGACACCAACAGTTTTAGTTTTCTTAGGTTTCTGATCTGAATATCTGTCTCTATCTGTGTTCACACACTTGTCTGCAACACTGAAGGTTGTGTTGGTTGAACCTTCTTTAAATGTAAGCTCAAAGTCAAAATTCTCACACACCAGTCGTTTGACATCCGTGTTGACACCAACATTCTGCATGTATTTCCTAACCGTATTGCAACCAGTGTTCTTAAGCTGATCTGTTGCCAGGAATGTCCTTACATCTGTTTGACTGCTCATGTTGTGAATTAAAGTTTTTTCCATGAAAGTAGAACTTGAAGACTGACGAGGCTTTTCCGTTGTGGTTGACTTTGTTCGTTTTTCAATTGTTGGTGTGTTAGTGCTTTGATCCAGCAGCCATCCCTTTTCCGTGTTCATAGATCGGTTTGTTATTTCTGGGCGAACATTAACTCCAATTGATTTCTTTACCATGTGTGGACGAATATCAACATCAGTACGACACTCTGCACCAACTCCAACAGTGACACACTGGATTTTCTGACACATCGTACTGGCATCATTAGTGAGAGGTCTGAAATTACAGTTGGTAGCAATGGAGCGCACATTCTTGTGAAGAGCATCTTGAAGAGCTACCCTCAGTTTTTCTTCTTTGAAGTTAATAGACGTGATCAGATTACTGGTGGTGTTAACATTAACTCCTACTGTTCTCGTCGATGGTTTTTCGTCATCGCAACAGAAATGGACTCCAACATCTCTTGTTGCTGGGCGGCATTCTATACCGACATTTCTCTTCCCAACCTGTCCAGTCTGACCAATGATCACAGTTCTCAGTTCCTTCTCATGGATTTGTAATCTTGTGTCGAAAACATTTCCGTCACCAATGCCAACACTTCGAGTGAGTGCCTTGGGTCCACCTCTCTGAATCTGGTTTATCGTGATGTGAGTCTGGGGCTGGGGAGAGAGCTGTTGTTCAACTCTGTCAGTTTGTGATGACTGTAGGCGTGATCTATTGAGCACCAGTGTCTCCCGTTCTAAGGTGGTTGATCGGATTTCAGTGTGGACTTCATTCTGAGAAATTGTGTAACCTGTAGGAAGCATTGGCTGCAGCAGGTAAGGTTCTATTACACTGTGTTCCCCAACACCAGTGCTACGCACTTTAGGTTTAGGCATGGTTGGTGGTGGGGATTTAAGCTCTGGAGACCGTGGTGTTGATGTAGATCTGGGAGATATATTACTTGGAAAATCAAAAGCTCGTGGTGATGGCAATGTCATAGTAGTAAAAGAACTCTTTTCCATGGCTGTCATTTTGTCTGAAAATGGTGGCAAAACAGAATCTTCCCCTGTTCCAACTGACCTGGTATTTGACTTAAGAGCAGTAGTTTTTGCTCTCTGTTGTAACATCAGAAGGCGCTTTTCTTCTTTGAGAACCGAAATTCGAACCTGCAAAATGGGAATAGCCTTCACTTGTTCCTCCAATTCTCTCATTCTCTCCAGACTCATTGCCATGGCTTCACGAATAGCATGCAGTGATGTTTTACTGATGTTCGTTGTAGCACCTTGAGGAGATACATTTCCTTCTGATGCTGGCAAGTGTGTTGCAAGTGTTGCTGCAATCTGGGCAGATGTCACTGTCATATACTTGGTAGAACTGGTGGAACCTGACACTTCAGCAGTTGCAGTTGTAGTAACTAACTGCTTTCCATGATGACCAACTGACATTAAAGTCCCTTGTGGATTTTCACTTGAAACTGTTGACACTGACGACAAAGAACTCATAGAATCACTTCGACCTGACGTGGACAGAGATGTGGCAAAATGTGATGACTCATCTCCATTTGGAGTTTGGTTTAGTGGGAATGTATTGTAACGTGGAGTATTTGGACTTAGAGGACTGTCATCACTGTCAGAGCTAATATTACGAGATTTCTTTGCTGAGGTCATCATATAATCTATGGAAGCAATGGTTGCATCAACATTTGAGTCAATGTCATCGAGTATTTTATGTGTTGATGTCTGCTCATACTCCACCATGTTCATCAACCTGCTAGCCTCAGTGGAGTGCACAACGTCTGGTGGTGGTGTTCCTCCATCCTCAGTAATCTGATGTCCTTGCTGCTGGAGCATTATTTCCATGGATTTTCGCAGTTTTCTCTTAGATCTTTGAATACGTTTGAGCTGCTTCAGCGTGCTGCCACTGGACATGGCCTCACAGTAACGCAGGAAGTCTAAGTCGATGTGATAGCCATAGGGACAGCACGTGCACTTCCCATCCACAATGGTCACCTTGGGCTGAGCTGACAGCTCCAGGTTCCTTTCAAAACCATTATCATGATGTTCTGAAAAGAAAAGGCAGTTACAGTTAATATAGAGCCATTACCGATATTAATCTAGAATCCAGTTTCACTTGATGTCTGAGATTGCTTTTAGTTTGGCTGTTAAATATGATACAGCTAAGCATCATTGAAATGTTTTAATATTTTCTTATCTGCAGAAAACATACACATTTTAAATCTCATCCCCCTCCCCACTAACTCCAAATTTGTTGTTAACAACAACCTAATACATTGTTTATTAAGCAGCTAATAGGTGACATGAAATTTGTATGCTTAAAATGTTGATTTTGGGTTGGATTTCAATCAACATTTTAATAATAAATATAAATTTATACACTTGAGTTCCACCATCACCACCACTTAAACAAACACTTTCTACAAATTAGAAAATGTTGATAATTGTGATCCCTAAAATTCTTCACAAAATAATCCAATAAAATTTACAATAAAACCTTAACCTTTGAAGAGTTTTTTAAAGAAATGTTTACTAATTTTAAAATCTTTATCAAGCAAATTTTATCGAAAAGGTATCCAGATTTTTGAAACTAGATTAATCCCCTATATCAGTTAAAATGTTGTTGACACTCAGTTTAGAAGTAAACTGTCCTCAGTGCTAGAGGAGCAGTCAGTGAGATAAGCTGAGATTACCGACTAAACTAGGCTAGCTGTAATAACTGTTGGCAACATGCTATATATTCAATATTCACCAGTATAACATATAATATCCCACTTACTGAAATCAATATATACAGCATGATGCATTACTTGTATCACAAATGATCAATTAAAGAATTGATAACACATACTAGTTTAACAACCCAAGCAGCATGAAAACCCTTTTGAATGCTCATTCTGTTGTTATATCAGACTCACAGATATTATAGAATATTGAACATTCCTGGAAATATGCTCTCATGAAATAAATGCCTAAGTACATGTATATAAGGTCTTCTAGAAATGTTATTCTAGGAATAAGATTCCTGCTCTAGTGTTAATCAGAGACCCTGTATTCTTTTCCAGATGAAATTAAATTCCACCTGCAATACAATACTGAAAGCAGACACAGATGCTCTCTGTGTGTGTGTGTGTGTGTGTGTTTGTGTGTGTGTGTGTGTGTGTGCGTGCGTGCCTGCATGCGTGCATGTGTGCGTGTGTCCAAATGTGATGGGTGAATAGGACTGGTGAAAAATGGTTAATTTTCATGTCCTTCCACTCAGAAAATATATATATATCAATTTTAAATTGAAGAAAAAGGGTGGGTCCGGACCCCATTGACCCTCTTTGGATCTGTTACTGGAAAGAACATAATCACCTCTGATATAACGAGTCAAATGTACTCTTTTGTGAAAATAAAAAATTATGCTGTTTTTTTTATAGCAATTTCCTTGGTAAATTTTACACTAACACCCTAAACACATTTACAAAATTAACGATAACTTCATTAACAAAATTATACAATATCAATGAAATAAACCTTACCAGACCATTACCCATGTAAATATTTACTTATTTCTGAACAAACAGATTTACTCACTGAGCCGAGATAAAAGCTTGTAAGTTCTGGACATATTTGACATAATACTGTGGGATAAAGCTTTGTATGGATATGGGCTGCCTTGAAGTGAAAATCCAAATCTCAAGTTTAATCCCTCTAGTCTGTTGAGACTGGCACAGCATAGTGTATTACAATCAATTATATCCATATGACAACAAACATAAAAATGACACCCAAATATTATATTGTATTCAAGTTGAGCAAGACTGTAAGAGGTGTGTTACCACTTTATATAATGTACTTAAAGCAGAAGTGAAATATAGCCAGTTTCGTGGTCATTATATTCAATATAGTATTATAAATTATTTGTTTGAATAAAATCACATAATCACGTTTTAAAATGACATAAAATTATACATTAAAAATGTAATGGCATTCAATATTTTTCGGAAAGATTCGATAGTTTCCGTACGTTATTATGTACAAGCCACGCAAGGGTAGTCAGCCATTCACTATTCAACGTTTCACTTATTTGCAGTCTTTTCTTTTCATTATGGTTCAGTGTGTCGCATTGAATTGTACAAAGTATACAAAGGATGTAGACTGTAATTTTTTCATTTTCCAAAGTCATTGTTTGATTAAGACACAAGGCTGTGATCGTTTGTGCTCGGCACATTTTGAAAAATATATTGTTTTGTGAACGATCTGGATGTTTTAAAATCGTTGAAGGAAACAGAAGTTGTTCCGAAAAAACAACAAAGTCTTAAGAAGGACGCAGTTCCAACAATATTTTATTTCAGTTGAAAATTGTTTTATCGATATAATCCATGCATTCGTTAATAAATTGTTTATAGTTATTCTCGTGCATTACTTTGATTAATTAACTATATAGCTTAACATGTCAACAAAATAAATTCATTGTAGAAGCATTACGAGGGGTAAATGGCTTTTTATGCACCCTCTGTGTGTTCTTTTATCCCTTGTCTTGCAAAGTACACGTGGAGCTTTCAGAAAACATGAAGAATTCCGTGTGAAAGTGATAAGTAGACCTACTTGTTTAATTTTTTGTATTGCAATGTTGATTTAGAGTATTTATTTATGCAGGGGCATAATTAACTTTCTTTGAATGGGGTGCAACTCCAAAAATATATATTTTCACGGAAAATGGATTCTACACTATGCACGTAATATCCGACTCACATGATCGATTTGAATTTTTTATTTATTGATTTGTTTTTTAATGTGTTGAATTTACTATCAAAAACAATCTACTAATGTTTACAACCACACCAGTTTATTTCATAGAAAAATCAAATGTTAATCTGTAAAACAATTCCACTGGAAACAAATAGAAGTCACATCAGTGGTCTTTTTGTGTCATATTTTTCCTTATTTAGGCACGAAGTAGTACTGAAAATCATTTAATATAGTGATAGTGCAAAATGGTTTACCATTCAGATAATACTTTGCATAAAAATAGGGTACCCTAAATCTTAACATTTTTGTTTTTTTGTTTTTTTTTGTTGGATAGTGTGGGTCTATTTATTTAACAAAGGTAACGGTTCGTACATGTACGTCTACACTACTCATAGTCTGTCACACATTGGTACTTCTTCATACTCAATTTCTTCTTAAAAACATGTTGACAGTGAGCTGTGTGCAAAGAAAATGAATTGTTGAAGCCATTTAACTGTCAGTTACTAGCAATGCCAACATATCCTTGTCTCGTATGACGTCACAGATCAGCCCATTTTGGGCGAGAGAAGACGAGATAACTCATGGTGGTTTTGAAAGCTTTTAACATACTGTTCGTGGACAAAATTTAAACGTCTAAAACATAAAAAGGATAATACAATTTTTTTTTTTATCCCTTTTATTTTAGTGGGTGTTTACAGATATTGTTTACAAAAACAACAGCCCAAAACGATATTATATTTCACTTCTGCTTTAAAGGATAGTAATAAAATGTGTTTTTTAATGATTGTTTTTTAATGATGTCAAATCAACAGATTTTCGGACAGTTTTACACCACTCCGTCTTAGAATTGCACAAAAAAAATATATGTCAAAATATCCATTAAAAAACTAATATCCTGAAAATTGTAGCTTAATCGGATCATTTTTCAAATTTTGGCTGAGGTTTGAAGTTTTGTGTTTTTGTCAGATTTGAGACATTTTTTTAATGTGAATTTCAGCGACACTTTTGATTATCATTTTCAAAACTTCATAACAATTGTAATAATTATCGCAGAGCTTTCAAATTTAGTATTTAAACTAATCAGACAATGAGGAATCCAAATGTCTAGTCATATTAAGTGTAAGATGTGTTGGGAAGAAGTTGTGGTACCATATATAACTTCAACAAATTTTATCAATAATATTTGGTGTCACTTACAAATATGGTTATATCTCTAGAGGTATAGGTCCCACAGCTTTGAAACTTCACTGATTTATTCTTCATATATGTGCCATCAACCAGTAAACATATCAGAGATGTGTTCTACATACTTTGGATTTTATGATTTTTTAAAATGATCTTCATAAGATCCACAATTGATCTTGATATTGCATGTGAAATTCATGATGCAGATGTATTATAAATTCTTTCCTATGGTATATAAATGACTGAAATTCTCTCTCCAAAGTTAGGTCACACCAAAACATGAACATATTAAAATAGCTTGGATATTTTAAAGATCTTTAGTATTGGACTTATAACAGCAAACAGTAGTTAAGCCTGGTGGAGAGCAGTTATAAAGTAAGACAAGCATTGTACTGTCCGTGATTGATATGACCGCTTTAATGACTGCAAAAAATGTAATTTACACTATCCTAATTTTACACTATGCTGTGGTAAGTCGTGTTATAACCACTTTATTAAACTGGCCCTAGCACTACTACTATTTGCTCTCCTGTAGTCTGATACCACCAATCATATTTTCGTGTTGAACCTCAACTGATAACGTGACATTGTGTGCCATATGCACCAGTATTATAATGAGAGCATTAGCTGTTTGACAAAGGAGTTTGTATTAATACTGAATGTATGTAAAAGTTTAGTTGATACAAACATGTTAATAACATTAAGTTTAGCACAATCACAATGAGAGAAAACAGTTTAAAAACAGAAACTTATACAGCAGCATGTATGTTGTTTTGTTCTCATGTCACATGCATCAGTGTCTTAAATGCAGGTCTAAAAAGAAACATGAAATTGCATGTAGGTTGCATGTGTTATCAAAACTGCTGATGAACCTTCCATTCCTTTCTGAGATATTAAATAGCTGAACTGTTGATATCACTTAATCAAGGTGGTTTTTGCTTTTTTTGTTGTTGCCCACTGGAGTTTCAATTAAGACATGGCATCAATGAAAGGATTTTCTAAAAGGAAACCAATACCCAGTAATTGTTAATTGACGGAAAAACACTACAAATGTATGCATGCAAAAGCACTCACCTAGATGACTAATTTTTCTGCGTGTTCCTTGTGACTGCTTGGTCTTAATACCATGATCTGTTTTCAGTGGCTACAAGAATAATAAACACATTGATGTACAACAACCATACATATCTTTCCTACTTTTGTATGTGACTTTTACAAACAGTAATTATTTTGTGTTTATAAATCCTATTTCAATTTGGCAACATGCAAGCAAATGAAATAACAAAAGATACATGTAACATGCCAGTTTAAGATTAATAAGACCATGTGAAATAAAAACTATTTAAAAACACCATGTAGTGGTAATAACAGGCTTGGAATCTACATGTACAACTATACAAGATGTTTTTTTTTTAAATGGTGCATTGCTCAGAAGTTTGAATTAGCCCTTAGAGATGCGTTAAATTTTATTGTATTTAAAAAAGTAGACAATATGCTACATAGGCTTTATTATCTATACCATACATTTGTAAATTTCCAAAAATACTACAGGAACTGAAAACTTTTCATGATTTAATCAAATATACATTTAAATTTGAGGAGGGGTGTCTCAAAACTAACACAGCTTGTAGAACAAGATTGATTTCTTCTGTTGTATGTATTGCGGATAGTCCTGGATAAACATGGCATTAATATGCACTATCTAGAGTACTTGACTAATGATAAAAAATGTAAAGATCATTTTTAAAAAATCAGAGGTCATTTGCAAGAGTGGAAATCAAGTTATACAAATCACTCTTTGTTGATCCTGCCACTATATTATGAAAAGCATTTGAAGAAAGTGTTATTAATAGTGTTGTTGTCCACAAGTGATCTGAACAACTGATTGATAAATTATTATTTACCACAAACAAAAAATGGGTTACATGAAACTCGATTTGCTTGAGCCAAGCACAAATGGAAAGATCATTCTCATAATTTCTACAGGCCTATAATATATTAATAAGCTGATTAAGCTTTGGCAAAATGAAGTCAACCTTAAAATTCATAATACTAACCAAACTACCATGTAGTTACAAACGTATCATCTGCAAAGGTTAATATACATTTATCTGAGATTAATATAAGTTGTAGAAGCATCACGAGTTGCATAAAAAGCCATATACCCCGAGAGATGCTTCTACAACAAATTTATCTTGTAGACATGTTAATTAATTAAAGTAATGCAAGTGAATAACGATTAGCAATTTATTAACGAATTCGTAACACGTGAACGAGAAAGAAGTCACTTGACAGTGACGAAATATAGTTCCATCGATAAAACAATTAATACAATAACACCATGGCCTAGAATTAGGCTACGTTGCCAAATTAAACTTCGCATTTTGTAAATATATATTACATAATTATATTTATCCTAAAACTTCCCCATGATATCCATGTCATAAACCCATTTG
>JAULBS010117135.1:0-14519 GCA_032355785.1 Symmetromphalus regularis | reverse complement strand
ACAGGACAGCACATACCACGGCCTTTGATAAACCAGTTGTGGACCACTGGTTGGAACAGAAAACAGCCCAAACTGCATGTGGGTCCAGTGAGAAGGATCAATCCGACGACCGACCGGTTCACAGGCAGACATGCTACCGTTTGAGCTAGATCCCGCTCCCACGTTTATCAAATGATTCATGATTTAGAACAAGATCTTTTTTATATCAGTTAGTTGAAATTAATGGGAATAATTACCATCTGCTAAATAATAATATATTGCAAGTGATTAAAGTGAAAGATGAATGCATTTTGATGTATTATATCCCAATGCAGGGTTCTGTAAGAGCAATGGATACCATAAGCGCCTTCTCTAAGACGATCAGGCCTGAAACAGATATTCAGAAATTTGTTGTATGTGGAGAATCAAAGGTCAGTCGTTAGTTAACCATGAATTCTAAAAACGGACTTTATGGTCACTACATTTGAGATGCCTCTTAATTATCTATTTTTTATACTAATAAAATTGAAGATGATATGATCTTAGAAGTCAGTGATGTAGTTTTGGCATTTTAAAATATACAGGTGCGCATGCAGATATTTTAGCGGGGTGTATGTATACATCAGCGTATCATTATTTTTACTAAAATAATACCTCCATTCCTATATATATTTAGCATATATTGTCAAATTAAAAAAATAAACAAATCTTTGATACAATCATGAACTTCAGGATTAATTCTTGAATTGACATAGATCACACTAGAGATTTTTAACAAAGTGTTCTTATATTATGGAAATTTCTGTAAAGTACCGATTGCTGTCTTTCAGCGTGGCTGGACAACGTGGACGACAGCGGCAGTGGACAAAAGAGTCATTGCCATATCACCAATAGTCATGGACATGCTAAACATGGTAAAGGTATGTTAAACCGCCACACAGTTACATTTAGCATAACTGGAAACAATAAATTATTAAAATCCATATATTTGTCTGGTAGCAACTAGTTTGAATCCTGCCTACAGACAGTATATATTGTAATAAATTATCAAAGAGCTCAACATAGCATTTTATTGATTATTGTTTAATATTAATAAATACATTTTATATGACTATTAACATATCTAGGTTTTATTTCTTTGGATTCTGCTTAGATAAATAAACTGGAATATATCAACCTCATGTTCAGGACCAAATGGCTAGTGGTCGCTCTAGACTAGTATTTTTTGCTTAATGCTGAACCCAATGAGAACGTTTGGAACCAGTGAAATTGCTACATAGCACTCGCGAAGGCTAGTCTGCTGATAATACAAAGAAGATATAGATTCCTCCTGTCACCACTTCTTCATTGCAATTGTTTTGAGCTTATTTTATACAAATCCGGTTCCAAAGAGAAAAAATGGTGAGCCGCTCCACTATATCTTCACATGAACACCCCTACCCCTGGCTCTTAACGCCAATAGGCTACATCTGTGTACAGAATTAAACATTTTTCTTTAGAATCTACATCATCATTACCAGTCTCTTGGTGGTTGGACGTTTGCCTTTGCCGACTACTACGAGACTAACATCACTGCTCGACTTGACAACAAGGCAACACAGCAACTAGCAGACATAGTGAACCCATACAGTAAGTGAAGTAATTAAACATTGAAACACATAAATGACATTACATGTATCTATGAACAAGATAGACCAGCTATTTTGTCAGTATTCGCTGGATGCTGTAAACTTTTATCAAATAATTATCTTTTGTTTGAAACCTTCCTCCATGAATACAGATTAAACATCCAGTTAGCACCATCATATCTTAACACCAAATGACAAGGCTAGGTTAATGGAGGTGGCGGTAAAAAAACAACTCAATTATTAACTGCATATTTTCAGGCTATCGAGATCGTCTGACCATGCCGAAGTATATCGTGACGACTGGTGGAGATGAATTCTTCCTTCCTGATGATTCCTATTATTACCTGAAGGATCTTCCAGGAGAAAACTACTTGAGGTGCATACTGTAGACATGTATGCAGTCACGGTCATACACTTTTGTGGCCCTGAAGCCTGAACTGTTATAGGGGCCCTTCGCATACACTATAGCAAAACACATCAGCACTTAATTTCGAGGGTCTGTTAGTTGGTTAGTTAACACGTCAGGCTCTGCCATATGATATTGGCATCAAGTTTCAAGAGTATAGCTAATCTAGTGACACATTCTTTGGAGGATTTTATTGAGATTAGCTTCATTTCACAATGCTCCTTTATAGATTCTGTTAGATGATTTAATGTTGAGGATGTTCTGAAGAGAATCTCCATAAAAATAAGAAATCTCTACTTTACTTTCCAAAGGAAAAACAAATGTAGTGTGAAAAATATTCAGTACAGCTTTGCTCACCTATCTAAAACCAGCGTAAAGGTCTTTATTTTGATTACAGGGCCATACCAAATGCTGAGCACAGTTTGTCTGGTCATCGAGTGTCACTGTTCTTTGGAATGAGAGCTTTTTATCTTAGCGTTCTGGAGGTAGGAGCAAATTAGATATGAGCTCTAGTTCTGCTCTGCAGTACAAAATGTAAGAGGATAGTAACTTACTTCTCTTTAAAAGATTATCTGTGGATAGATTTGTACTATATTCCATCTAAAAATATTTTAATTAAATCTATAAAGCTTACAATTTCCTAGTAAAATATGTTTATCAATAATTACTAACACCTGGTATCATCAGTGTTGACAGTGAATCATGAGTGCACACATCCATGATTTTTCCTATACATACAAGAGCTATTACCAAATGAAATTATTTTATATATATACAAATATATATAATATTTTCACTCTATTTCAGAAAACAAAACGACCAAATATAACATGGGACAGAGAAGTGGTTAGTAGCTTTATCACAATTTATTGAAAAGCTTAATACATCCCTATACCTTTTTTGCTAAGATAATGCACTGCAAACATGACACTATCAAATTTGAATGCTTTATTTTAAACTAAATATTTAAAAAGTAGGTTTATTGAATACCCTAAACTTGTTAAAAGTTAAAATTGTGTTATGATTATTAATTCATATATGCCTATATATTTTGTTTTGTTCACTTAAAATGCCAAGAGATATCTTTTAAAAATATACCTTCATAAAAAGCGTATTTCTTTGTAGACTAAGGATGGTGGACGTATTACTGTGTACACAGACAGAAAACCAGATTTAATTCGGTACTACCATGCCACGACAGTAGTAGCAAGCAGGTATGATGACACATTCAAAATGTGTGAAAGGTTTTGGTGAAGCTTTAGTTTGAGTCAGTGTAAACAAAACAGCATTTATAAAAATTTTGTAGATAACACAAATCTGCTATTTCCGTTATAAAATAAAACGTCAGTGTAAACAAAACAGCATTTATAACAATTTTGTAAATAACACAAATCTGCTATTTCTGTTGTAAAATAAAACGTTATAAAGAAAATAAAAGTTAATAAGAAAATAATTTTCAGTGTTGTCCTATTGCAAGAAAAAAACAAATGCAATACAAAAAAAACAATTCAAGGCATATGTTTGGGATTAGACAGTTTCCTAATTTATTTTGAAAAGCAGTAATATAGTAACTGTTTTACCCCCAATCAAACATTTTTAAAATATTATTACTGTGTCAGAAAATATGAGTCTACTGTAGCATACAATGTGGAAAGCACTTTTTTCTTATGTTTTTTCTTTTAGACGAGATTTCCGTTTAGCCATAGCAGACCCTAACAATCCCTCAGGTTTTCTACCTCAGTCTGTCATATGGAAAGCTAAAGCAGTTGAAAAAACGGTATGTTCTAATAACTGAGTTCAAATCCTCCTTGGGGTAATCGTACATTTTTCAAATTAGAATAAACTTTTACAACTATTGGGGAGATGTAAGACAATAATATATACTTCTACTTAATTTATGTCTTCAGAGCATGATCATCACACAAAATGTGAAGAATACAAATGTAAACATTAAAGTTACATAATTTTTACTCATGATTTTCAAAACAATTCATTAATATTTAGATTTTCTTTCAGAGTGATACAGAATACACAGTTTATCAGAGTAATCCAAAAGTAGGATGGAAAGCCTTCTTCATAGAAGTAAGTATATATATGTGTAATATTTCAGTTGTGACTCCCATAAACCAAAATTTTATACATAATAATTTTCATAAGAAAAGCCTCAAGTCTGTTTTAAGAAAAACTTTATAAGAGGCACCATTCATCAAAGCCTTTACAAATATGTTGACTCATGTTTGAAATATTTCTTGTCATACATTTTGAAACGAACTGAATTTAAAGTAGTGCAATGTTGCAGAAAGGTACATCTAACAAATCAACTTGATTTTAGTATAATGCTGGTTACAATAAGAGGTAAATTCTGTTGAAATCATACTTCAATTAATTCAACTGCAATCACACTTTGATAAGTAATTTAATTAGACATTACATTAAGGTCTTAAATTATCACTCCAATTCAATAACTTACACAAATTAAATTATTATTATTTTTTTAATTTTCATAATAGATGACATTTAAAGGTCCACAAGGCAGTGAATTTGAGTTTACAACAGAAACACAGATAATTCCAGACACATTCGCAGTGCCTGACTGTCATGGTGAAGAATGTAGAGGAACTCTTGTTTGATGAAATCCAATAACTGCTTTCAAGATGAAAAAAACATTGTACTTTGTACACAACATGATGTATAGTTGAAAATACATATAAAAAGTATCAATCAGGACTTCATTTAGCATTCTTTATATTCAACAGATTCTTTTATTATTTAGTGGCTATATTGTTGAATTTTATTACTTTTTTAAATAATGAATTGTAATATTTGATTAATAATAAACAAATATATTTATTGTTGTCTTGATATGTTTTTGAGATACTGTGGACTTACTAGTGAACTGTATGTTTTGACACACTTTTAAGGCCAGTAAATGCTTACATGAGTCTTGCTATCATGTGTGTAGTATGCAAAAACAGCTTGAGAGATAAAATTATAACTTTGAAACAAAGTTGTAGATACTGGGAGGTAACGATAAAGTTCAGTGAGAACTTATCCTGTTCGTAAACATATCCTAAACTGATGCAAATGTTATACTTGCACAAAAACCTTTACGAAACATTGTCAAGGAACTTCTCTTATGTACATTTGACAAATCTGAGTCACAAAGGGACGTGGAGTTCTCTCTCTCCCTGAAGATTCTCTCAGATTTTGGGGCCATGTCCTCTCATGCATAAATGCACCTTTAGAGGATATCAGCACACAGAAATAAGTCTTAGGAGTTAGATTCAACCTATGACAGGAGAGGCTGTCTTCCTTTAATCTCAGTTCAGTTACTACACATAACAGTATATAACAGTAAACATTTCAAAGCCACACATGATTATACCCAAGTGTAAGGTTAAGTACCCACATCCCATCAAAAAGACCCCAAAATAAAAAAATTAAACCCATCAAAGAGACAGACAATACTAAACACAAAAATTGTATAATTATTTGTGATTTATTTACATATCCACATAATTTTTGAAAGTCAGTAGTTATATAAGTTCTACAAAATACAATGTTCAGTTATATTTCCATCTTCTAGATATTGAATGATATGGTAAGTGAATTGCACACAGAATTTTCAGCAAGGCATTTTTCAATCCTAAAAATTGAATTTGTGAGAATCAGAAGCTTTTTATAACCCCTAACATGACTGACAGAATTAATAAAATATTACATCATTATGCTAAATGCTAAAATAATGTCTTTTGTAACATTTTGTGAAAAGTGATTTTAAGTACACTGTAACACCATCAAAATACAGCAGAGCTTGGGTGGGGCATTGCCACACAGAATATCTAATGAATATTCAGTTTTTAAAACATTTTATCAAAATATCCCTTGGACTTAATCTTGCACATAATTACAGTTTTGGATATATTGGATTTTGTCATTTTTGATATAAAATATAAATACTTTTTCTTTTTTGTAGTACATGTATATGTTGACGTGATTATTAGTAGAAACAAAGTGTCCACATATTAACACATTCTTGCCAATTTCATGGTAAAATTTGTCTATAATGGACATGTAAAGGATCTATAAAAATGGCCTTTGCAAACAGATTGTAATATGCATATCTAGTCTTTTATAAATGGTTGTTGTTACATAATTATGGTGGTCTTTATAACAGGTTGTACTATGATAAAGAATCTAGATACCAAAAGTCATAGCCAAGTCAATATGGCTCAAGTTTTAAGTCGTATATGTAGTTTGACATACAAGTACAATCAGTCTTATCTGATAATAGAAATTAAAACCCACAAAGACATAACAATGCTGATAAACATAATACAAACACCCAGTATCCATCTTTATATATCATCTGAAAACAGTTTGTAGGACAGCCAGATTTTAAGTCTAGAAAAATACATTGTATATGACCTATATTTTGATGACCATGACCTAATTTCAGAACACTGAAAACCCTGAGACGTTGATCTTTCTCTTTTTCTACTGTTACAAAATGTTATCATTTCTGCAAATAAAGTTCTGCAATTTCTCTTTTTCTACTGTTATAAATGTTATCATTTCTTAACACGAACAACTCAATTTTTTAATGTTCCAATGATTCATTTACTCATTCAGTCACCACGTTTAGAACACAAACACACACTCACACATGCATAAACCCACAGACTTAACAGCACCCATCAGAAAACTTTCTTTATGATAAACTGTCAACCAGTATTATTGGCACCAACAACGGATACAAATAGCTTTAATTAAAAGAAACTATACTGGTTGCAGCCAGATAGGGATTAGAGGGCTTTGCATGGTGCCACGTCTACCTCAACTAAAAGACTTGTTTTGTTTTTAAATTTTACAATTATAAACATCTAATAAACAAATTTAAAGCCCCCCTTGAATTGCAGAACTTAAAAAACATAAAATATTGAATGTTTCCCTCCAATTCCAATACAAAATCCTGACTGTACAAGTCTGTAACTGAAAAAAACAATCATGACTGTAAACTACAAATGACTGAAGATTGATATGCTGACCATGGGAAATAAAAACAACCAGACAGACCTTCAAAAATGTTATTACTATATCAGGACACATGAGCATTTATTGAGTACTGCTCAAAATAAATTAAATGTACCAATATAACTATACCAAATTATTATTAAATATTAATTCATGTATTATCCACACATTTTTAAAGAAAGTCAATTTTTATCACAGTACTGAGGTTAACCTAGACTTCTATCGGGTGGTAGTGTTGAACTGCATGAAGTATGCTGCAGTCGGAGGATTGGTATAGACTTCGTTGTAGAGGAAGTTCTTGTGATCATTCTGCTCCTGGCCCAGCCGTCTGTTCTCATCTGCAAGTTGTTTCTCCTGCTCTCGTCGCTTCCTGGCATTCTCTCGCTCAAGAATTAAAGCGGCACGAGCGTTATTGATTGCTTGCCTTTCCCATTCTCGGTCTCGTTCAGCTTCTTCTTGCTCTAACCTCTATAGATAAAAACACAGGACATTAACATGAAAGTTGAGATAATAGTAATAGCACCAAGCCTATAAAATGAATTGTGGGTCTCTGGGAAAACATTAAAACATTAGGAAGGTTTGAAAGAAGACTTTTTTGAGAGGTGGGAACGATCTACCTGTTTTAGATACTGAGGGATGGGGTATATAATAATCCCCCAATATACAAATAAAAAAATTGGGATTGGCCCCATTTTCAATGTAGGGTCCGATTCCTAGAAACCCTAAATTTATATTGTACTTATATATTTATACATCACTACATATTCAGTTGCAAAATACCAAAAATAATATATAGGCAGTTTTAGAATTGATTGTTAATTTGAAAGGCAGCATTAATTATCATACAGATGTTTGGGTCAATTCTCTTCTTAATATATAAAATAATTAGGAAAAACAATATTAGGAGTGGTGATGGTGTGCAATCATTTTCCTCCACCCTTCATGTATAATCACTTCTAAAGAGCACTAAATGTACAGGCAGTGATAATGGATAAATAAGCAAACATATAAACACTATAAAACACAAACCTGTATACAAACAACACTGTGCACACAAATGCATGAATTTCATTGGTATATTAGCAGGGTTTCACATTTGAAAAGTTGAGGAGAGCTATAAATCACTCCTCAAGTAAGATTCGGGGGAGCTTTTTCACTCTCCATAATCACACCCCTACAGAAGTGATGGTGAGCTTTTTCCTTAAAATCAATCGAATGATTCAACTGATTCAGAATCATTGATACATTTGGCCAGAAAGTCAATAATTAGCAATGTGTATCAGTTCTAAATCATAATTTCTATGAGGATGTTTGTTCATGTCATCATCGTCGGGGAGGTAGTGGTGGCATGTACAGTATTCATATTTGGTATGCTAGAGGCACTGATTTTCCTTGATGACAGACTCGTGGAAAAACCTATCTTAAACGGAATTTCCTATTTTCTCTGAAAATATAATTAATTGTCTCCAAATAGCGCAATTTATTAATTAAATGGATTTTCCACTGCATTTTGGAAACAAAAATAGTCGATACCTGACTACACTGATATCTGTAACATGTTACGCCAAATTAATTTTACTGCATAGACGACCACCAGTCGATTTAACGAAGAAAACCGGACGTTTTTTTAAATATTTTGGTTTTCTCTAATTCTCCGACAATTACGCGAGTTGAAGATTTATTACATATTTTGGGTAGATTTATTTATAATATTTGTGGTAATTTAAAATGATGAAAATTTTGTATGTGATCGATTTTAATTATATTTGATTATTTTTGCAAAAACCGAGAATTACCGATCTCGATGGTATTTTTGGAGCATGATTATTCACGCTCCTTGGTCAAAATCTATGGGCATGGTGGGGCACGAGCGCGCCCCTTAAACGTGAAACCCTGTATTAGGGGTCACTCACCTATTTTCCTATTCATGCAGAATACAAATTGTCACCCCTCACCACAACCCATAACCCATATTAATACATGTAAAAACGCTCATTTTTAAACTGTTTCAATAACATTTTTATGATCAATTAATTTAAATTTGTCTGATCATTTTTACACTACTTCCCATGCAAATCAGTGAACAAATAAAAACACATTGAAAATTGTCCAAATGTATTTACAATGCTAGAAAAACATCTGGAAATGTCTAAATGTCTGACATTCACTTGAAAAAATAAAGTGGAGAGTGTTTGTGCACTCACCTTTTATTGTTTTGTATTATCCCACCAAATGTGAAAAAATGCAAAACTCCTCTCCTCCTTTTGAGATTTCTTGCCTGGATTAATTTTCTGGTGATCAGTGCATTCTTTTATTTCTAAATGGAGAGGACTAAACCAGCATCTGTTTTCAATCTCATAAAGATTAAATAACTTTAATAATACTTGCCTGTTTTTCCTTTCTCTGAATTTCTTGCTGTTTGCGAATCTCGTCTAGCTGCATAGGAGTCATGCCTTTCCACCGGTCAGGTATCACACGGTGAGCACCAAATGCACTTTGTGCAACAGATGGATTTTCTGTTAAAATATCACCGAAAACGTGGTTGGCAATTTCCGTAGCATTGTCATCTTCTTCTTGCTGTTTGGCAAGGGCTTCCTTTTGTTTTCGTTCACGGTCCTAAATAATTGAAATAGATATTCAGAGGAATTACTGTTATAAATGATGATGAATTAGGAACAAAAACAAACTTTGGAACAGCAGACCTATAATATATGTTGAACGCCACTTCATAAATTCATAAAATTTTGGAAGAACAGCATATTTAAAAAAAGAACATGTTTCAAAGGTTTTCAAGGCAAGAAGGAAATAAAAAGTTTTTTTTTTTTTTAATATTTTGAGAATACATATTTTAAAAAGAAAATTATTTAGAACATTCCTTACAAAACATGTTTTTAGAAGACCAAAATCCCATCACGACCACAGTGTACATACTAGTGGATTCTGAAGATCGCAATCCTACATTTCGTAGACTGTTTAGAAATTGAAGCCCTGTTTTAACTAACCAAACAATTCAGTAACCTACCTGAGCAGCATTGTAATCGCTTGTAGCAACATCTATGGCTGTTCTACACTGTTTTTCAGCTTTCTCAAGTTCCATTGCACGTTGGTCGAGTTCGCGCATCTTCTGCTCGTACAGCCTATCGGCCTCCTTCTGATAATGTTCTGCCATTTCCCTTTCTCTCTTCTGCTGGTCACACCATTCTCGGTACTGTTCAGCCTGAAACTTTTTTCTGGCTTTGTTGTTCAAGTCTTCTCCTTCAAATTTCTGTATGCTTGATATACCACAGCGTGGGTCATCATCGTGAACCCGGGCTGGTTTGTCCTTCTTCAAGTGATCTGGATCATAGAGGTCCCACTCGCGACGGCTGCTAGGCTGTTGGTGAAGTGCACGGAACTCATTCTCTGCCTTGTTTAATTCATATATATCTTGCTTTTGTCGCTGTTCCAGTAACATGGTAATTTGATCATTTCTTAATGCGTCAGCAGCTGAAAAAATATTTTTTATTATTTTAGACTGAACCACTCTGCCTGTAAGTGTAAAATCACAGGCATGTCAAAATTTAAAATCTGCATTCATAATTATGCCAAAACTATTTTAGGTAATCAATTTCATTTTAAATAACACATGTTTAAAACACAAATCTTGTAAATTTGAACACTAATAGAAAATGAATTACAAACCCTGCAATTAAAAAATGCCCACAGAAAAATAAATTCTGTAGAGAAATAGTGTCCACAGCATTTTCCATTGCAATTTAAGCATAACCAAACTTTATTTTACTTTTAATAATAATAAAAAAAAAATACACCTCGAAAAACTAAAACAAATTAGTCAAAAGCAAATAATGTGCTGCTGAAAATGAAAAACTCTGTGGCAATCTCCATGGCATTGCTGAATGCTGCGGGCCATTTCAGGAGTTGGCATTATGTAGAACTAAACATGCACCACCAATACATAAATGAAATGATTATTCATGCAATTAAATCATATAAAATAAAATTATGTTTTTTTTAAATGTGACTATGTTTATACATATTGACTTGGTTACATATTACGATGATGAGCACTATTAGTATTAATATCCCAGTACTTTATAAACATACCAAAGTGACAATCAAATATATATATGACATATATACTGTAAACGTATTTAATTCTAATGCAGGTGTATTGTTTATGGTTGCAAACTGGTGGAGTTTTAATTAATAGGGCTCAAGCAGAATGTTATTTGCTGCATGTTCAGAATTACATTATTTTCAATGTCCAGATTTATGATTACCCAACTATTCAGTTTATAAATTATCTGCTAATTATTATTTGAATGATCATGGCTCATCACTAAATCAGATATCTGCTTATTTGCTGAAGCATGTATTTTACAAAAATATATTCTGACATATTCTTCATAGTAGCATTTTTGTTTTGGTTATTTATAAATATTCACAATAAAGCATAACTATTTATGCATTTCAACCAATTTTAAAAGCACAGCCAGTCCTCTCCATTTGCAAATCCACTGCTAATCTAAAAAACATTCTAGGTGAAAGATTTCAAATGAGGAAAGCATCTTGTCAATATTCACATTTTGCAAATAAAATTAAATGACAGACGATAAGTGGAAAACAATCACCACTTTCAATTTTGTAGCTGAGTGTTAAGTAAGTGTAAGTTATTACTCAGATGTACACTTAAAAGGACTAAATGTGATGTGGTGAACTCACCAAAAGCCTCATGTCTTCTGCGTTCATATTCTTCTTGTTGGGCTTTATCACGAGCTTGCTGAGTCAGTGCTTGAGGATCAACCTGAAAATGCATTTTAATATTTTTTTTATGGATTTACAAATAAATTATGTGTCCATGATTCATGATTTTTAAACTTATGGGTCATTTGATTAATACATGTAACAATAACAAATTAAAAAATGCCAATTTTGTCACATCATTTAGAAATAATTAATGAGGATTTAAAACAAAAAACTTTATGAAACAAAATTGTTTGTATTGCAGAAATATGTATTTTAACATAAAAAAGTATAGAAATATTTCCTTTTTTTCAGCAAACATTTTGTTTGGCTCAACAGGCAGAATAGGCTAAATCTGTATCTGTCCAGGTTAAACTCTATTAAGATGCTACATGTATACTGTTTTCTCAACTCTGTCAAGGTGCATAAAATTTTTACATTTGCTCACAGCGAGTGTAAAAAATGCTGGGCGAGTCAAAACCGAGCCCTAACTGAGTCACCCGCCTGACAACTTCAGTTTTATGAATAGGTAGGCCAAATTAATAACTGACATAAACAAAAACATTGACGTAAAATGTTACCTTTATAACAACTGGCCTATCATAAGTCTTTAGTCTATTTGCGCTACTTGGAACAAAGTTTTTGATGAATAAAAAACAAAATATATAACTTACCTCATTAATATTGATATTTTTTTAAATAAAAAAAATGTCCTATTTTTTGTCTGGGTTGATGTGTCCATTGGTTTTATATTGTTTAAACGGCAGTCAAAAGTAATTTTTTTTTGCATTTCGAGCCTGCATTACTTAGTTATTATTTTCTGCAGAATTCTTATAAAAATTGGGGTGTTAGGTATATAATGTATTTTTAAGGTATGTAATTATTATTTTATAAATATATTTATCATAATTTAATATCAATGTCATATTTGTAAAGAATTATTTATTAAAGAAAAAATGATGAAAGACATGAATATTACAAGAAATGACCAAGCTGTTCAGAATGTTTTTAATAAACTTTGTAATGAACTTGTATTCCATACTTAACATCGCTTTGAAACATTTACATTTTTCCTATACGAATGCATGGGTACTATGGAGACCCCAAACTGTGCGGATTAACAGTAAAATGCATGTACGACTCCTACAAAACAGATAGTGTCATTTTTTAAGAACGACCAGTTAAATACAACAAATTTTAACCAATTCGCATGGAAAATGAATGAACAAAATATTAAATACATTGACCATAGTAAAAAAAAAAGAATACCCTGTCGAAAAGACATAATAATGTTGCATGCCCAAAACTGCCTGCATTAAGGGAAATTAGCCACTTCGATTTTTAAAAATATTTCTGAATAATATTAGCTTTTTTTTTTTCTAAACATATTATAAGGAAACAAAATAAATCTTACCAAGAGCAATCAACTCATAATTTCATATCCATGATCACTTTCAGCAACTGATGTCAAGTGTGTTACAATAATTTAACTTCCCGACCCAAGGAGAAAAAAAATGAGTATGTGTTATTAACAAACATGATCTGTAAACATGCACTACCAAATGCTTATAAATAATCAATACTTATTATACTACAGAGGTGCAGAAGGAACATTAAAAAAAAAAATGGAATATTTTGTTTTACTAATTTAAAGAAAAAAACATCTAACACAGGGGTTGTCAAAAACATAATAATTGGTTGGTTGTATTTATTTTTGTGCTTATATCCAATTAAGGTTTAAGCACGCTGTCCTGGGCACACAACTCAGGACAAAGGTTAGTGTTAGTAGGAGACACTAAACCCACTGCTTTTCGATAAACAGCAATGGATCTTTTATATGCACTATCCCAGACAGATATTAAACCAGTTGTGGAACACTGGTCAGTGTAAGTGGTATACACCTACCCAGTGAGTCTTGCGGAGCACTCACTCTGGGTTGGAGCCGATACTTAGATTAAAAAATCCCATGCCTCGACTGAGGTATCTACCAACCTCGAATCCGATAGCTTAACCACTGCACCATGGAAGCCAGTATATATTAATTAAATTATTTGGCCTTATATATGGGCTCCTGGAAGGTCACATGACATGTAGCAGACTTCAGTAGTCTAATGCATCAGTTTGTGTTGACTGTTTCCGCCAGTCAGATTTAGTAAAATTAGTGGTTTTAGGGGATAATAAACATCTGAAGTACCTTTCTTATTTGTTTCGATCTCATTGTCACACGAGAAAACAAATCACACGCAGTTAGAGGTAGAATGGAGTTAGGAGCATTGACGATAATATTTTAAATTATTATTTAACAAAGTAATGAAAAACAATTGGAACATAGGACTTTTTTGCTACTTCCAAAACTCTATTACTATTTCGCCTAGGTTCACGCAAACTAAAGTAATGGACAAAAATGCATGTTCCCAGTAGCGTAAAAGACTATAAGACCATTGCATTCTGCACTGCCCTAGCCCCTACTGATACAGTGATAGTGATATCATAGGGTGACCAGTTTCGGTGGGTATAACTATAAGCAATAAATTGAAAAATAATTTTTTTTTAAACTGATACTTTGGTTAATTTTTTATATTGAAAACTTGGGCAATCAAAACAAATAGCAACCCTCTGAGGTCAATATTGATAACTACGTAACCTGTTTCAGTGAATGACTAGAATGACATGATCACTGGTACAAATTAAAACCAAAATAGTATGGAATACAATTGTAGAGTTGTAAA
>JAULBS010117124.1:0-14520 GCA_032355785.1 Symmetromphalus regularis | reverse complement strand
TATTCGACATGTATACAAGCTGAAAAAGCATTTTGATCCGGAACTACCCAAGATCCGGAACTGCCTAAACAACTGTAAATGATAATTGATAAAATAGGGTCAGGTTTAGGGTTTGAGTTAGGTTTAGGTTAGCAATAGCCTTGGGTCAGTTTTAGGGTAGGGTTAGGGTTAGCTTTAGGGTTTGGTTACATTTTAGGGTTAGGTTAGGGTCAGTTTTATGGTTAGGTTTGGTTATGGATCAGTTTTAGGGTTAGGTTTGGTTAGGGTTAGGTTTGGTTAGGGTCAGTTTTAGGGTTAGGGTCAGTTTTAGGTTTGGTTAGGGTCAGTTTTAGGGTTAGATTTGGTTAGGGTCAATTATGTTTTATTTATTTTTTTATATATAATTTTTTCTTTCTTTCTTTTACCCACAAAAAACCATGCCCCACTTTTTTTAAGAATTCCCACCAAAAAAAAATTCCTCTTTTAGAAACTTGGAGAGTGGCAGACAGATTCTATAATCGCTCCAAATTAATAATAATAATAAAATAATATAAATAAATATTAAACGTTGAGGAAAGAGTTCCGTATTTTCTACACTATCCTTCACTCTAACCCTAAAACTAACTAACCCTAATCAGTTGGGGAAAATTCAGAACTCTTATCAACGATGACACTTGTATTATGGTGCAGTTTTATAAAACACACAGTCACGTGAACATGTAGAACTTTAGAATGAATTATTGTGCTTTCATTTAAAATCAAAATAAAAGACTTTTGTTCTGGTAATCTAAATGACCGTTTTTGATTACTACCTACATAATATGTATCTACTGGATGTTAATATATTGTATTTGATTAATTTTTTGCAGGTGTGGACCTTGCCAGCGAATAGCTCCAGTTTTTATCGAATACAGTTTAAGATATCCAAAAGCTGTATTCCTAAAAATAGATGTTGATCAATGCCCTGTAAGTTGAATAAAATTATAGTTTTTAGTGGTAACATTTTATAATTTTAATGGGTGCAAAATATAAATTTTACAAATAGTGAAAACTGTCATGTATAGCAGATATGTTAAAATTACATTGATTTTGAATATCGTTCGTATTTTCACCCGAAAAAAATTGCCAGGCGAATCAAAATCAAAATCCACTAGCTTGTGGGGCGACTTGTGATTTTTTAGTTCTGTGATGTTGACTTCAGACTTCATAAAACGGTGTGTCTTATCTGTAATGCAAAGTCGTTGCCATTTTAACTTTTCTAACACTGCAAAAATGAGGCCAAGTTTGGAAATCTCCTCTTTTTCTATGTTTATTTATAGCATATTCTCAGGTGCCGCATCTTCATGTGTTTTTTTGCTATTTGCATGTCATTAAGAAACTTGAACATTGAGTGATAAATCATAATTTACAATTCCAAACTTTGAACATTTTATTGTTTTCTAATTCAGGGCTTCTAGAATTTTTTTTAAATCCACTTGCCACGAGATCAGTGATTTTCAAAATTCACTAGCCTGACTTACAAATTCACTAGCCTATCTCCTAACACTACAAAATAAAAATAAAAGTCAAACTTGACAATCGGATCAACTCGCTAATTTTTCAAAAAATCCATTTAAAAATCTCATGGGTGAGATTTGTCCACGGAATTCCGTGGATTTTATCTCCCCAGGATCGATCTTGTGAATCGCCTAAATCCGATGAGATCATTTTAAGGGGGGGGTGAGGTCATTTTTTTTGGCCATTTCTTTTCTACGCAACGAAAAAGAGCCCAATCTCAGGCAGAAAATATAAAAAAAGTTTCGAAACAGCTAAGCGGTTGGCACTCTGTATTCTGTGAGCGATCACGCTTTACTTCAGTTTCTCGTGGATCACTTCGGCCATATCCGACGTTCTACAGAAAATTTCGAAGCATTGAGGATCTCTCGACTCTTATTGGTTGAGAGCAGTCACATGGAAATCCAACATGGCTGCGCCTATAAGCTTGTCTTCGCAACGTGACCATAGCTCATAAAATTCACTAAAGAGACAATTTGTTTCAATGGAATTCGGCTACAGGAATATGGCAAAAACAAATTTAAGTAGAATTTGTTGGAGGAAAAGGACTTCAGAATGCACCATTTCCCTCTGTATTTCAGAAAAAGCTCCTACCTTGAGAAGGGACACCGCCCCCTCCCAAACCCTCCAGATTGGTCGCTTCGCTCCATCGCAACAAATTAACGTTTTTTGCTAGTGATCATCAAACCTCCCTATGAAAGGAAATGTGCATGCTTGTTGGTTTTCCATGAAATGTACCTACATGTATCAGTTTACATAAGAAAAAAAATTTCAACTGTTTTTCTCATTTGCCATTCTCAGCCTTGAATAATAGTTACTTTATTTATCAAAACGAGTATTTGGAGCGCTTGTTTTGAAAGGAAGAAACAAATCTCTGTAGGGAAGTCATTCAGCACACTTCGGGATATTATGACATCTTGTCAGTAATAATGGAATGCATTTTTTAAAAAGATTACGCTAGCAAGTTATTTGGCGTATTCCAGGCTAATAATAGTCGGACTTTATTTACCGTATCCAAATGAGTATATTGAGCGCTTTGCAATTTTGTCGTTCCAGTTGTTGTTTTTTTGTTGTTTTTTATTTCACTAGCCATCGGGCTAGTGAAAAGTGATTATTTGGTAGTCCGACCGCAAAAACAACTAGCCATGGGCGCTGGGCTACCGTATTCTAGAAACCCTATCTAATTACAGTTATTGTTATTTTCCCTTTTTTTTGTTTTACTTGCAAAGTAAAACTGTAATGACCAAATGTTTTATATATATGACAAATGAAAGTGTCCATATCCCGCTTGGAAAACAACATACAAATGAATCCTTACATTTGCGAAATGCCTGATTAGGCACTTTGACTGTAACATATATATGACGAATGAAAGTGGCCATAAGATTTTAATAAAATCTTGGGCTAGTAGTAATAACTGCAGGCTAGTAGATTTTTTTTACTAGCCCGGCTGGCTATTAATAACAATTCTAATTCCACAGGCCCGTGTAACCTGTTTTTCATTTGCTCTTATATTAAAACATCACAGCATATAAACTGACTGAGAGCACCATGTTGAAACTAAATAAAACATGTTCATATTTTATGACAATTATATTATAATATATTATTTGATATTTATTAATAAATAATCTAATTTTACAGCAAACAGCTCAAGAAAATGGTATTTCTGCAATGCCAACATTTTTGTTTTTGCGTAACAAAGTGAAGATAGATTCTTTGAAAGGTGCTGACCCAAATGCATTGGATGAGAAAATAAAGAAATGGTATGGAGATGATGAAGGAGAAGATGATGATACCCCAGTCAAGGGACATGTGAGTAGAGTTGTCTTTCCTTGGAATGTATACTCTGAGCTCAAAACATCAAGTAGCCAAATGTAACATGATTTGTTAGGTGACCATAATATAAATTGATAATAATGACCACAGTTATAGAGTTGTAACAGTATCAGAACATCAAACCCTGCAATTAAGAAAATGTCCACGGCAAAATAAATGCTGCAGTGAAATAGTTTCCATGGCATTTTCCACAGCAATTTTAGCATTCACACATTTCCAACTATGAAAAAAAAATGTCTGAGGCAAAAAATCAAAAACTTGAGTCAATCTCCACGTCATTGCTGATTTCAGGGGTTGAAACATCTGCCCTAAAATATTCAGTCTTTGCTCATTTGTGTGAGAGGAGGTGGCACTGTCTCAGTCCGCCACCTAATATACCTACATAAACATGTTACTTATAGTTGATTGACAGATGTAAAAATTGCACAAACTACCATTTCATTAGTGTTTGGCACATATAAGTGTAATTTTATGTCACCCATTTTTCATTCATGTGACAAGTCTGTCATTTATATAGTCATTCTTTCTTTTCAGTTGGATCTAAATTCTTTCATTTCGAAAACAGGTTGCGAGTGTTTAAATGAATCTGATGATCACATATTTGAACATGCACTCACAACAAAGGGAGGTTATTTAGAGAGTGACGTAGATGAACAAGTAAGTATCCCCATTTTCACAGGGTAGCAGAAGTTAGTTTTTTGCTTAATGACCCCCCTTGAGCACATTGATTTATTAATCATCTGCTATTGGATGTAAAATGTTTGGTGATTTTTACAAATAGTTTTTAGAGAGAACCAGCTACATTTTTCCATTAGAAGCAAAAAATGTTTATATGTAATTTCCCACAATCAGGACAGCACATACCACAATTTGTTTATGTTCTAGTCATGGATCACTGGTTGGGAACAATTAGAGAATGAGTCCAATCACTGATTGGGTTTGATCCTATGACCAAAGCACATCAGGGATCGTTCTACCAACTCAGATAGTTCCTGCCCTCAGGGTCGTAAAAATGGAAATATCTCGCTATTCCTTTGCAAAACTACAAACCAAAATATATCCTCGTCATGTCAAATTGCATCCCATTAACAGGAACTGACTACTGGCATGCGCAGTTGAGTCACATAATACAGTTAACGACATCAATGTTTATGTTGTTGAATTTAGTAATGCAATCAATAACAAAATTATTTCTAACTCACCCGTATTTTGCGTATTTCTAATGTGTTGTCAAATGTTAAAATAATTTTGCTAGTGCCAAATTGCATCCCATTCTTGCGACTATCACAGGTAGCTGTCTTTTCTGCATATGTTTTACATCTATTTGATCAAGACTTGTATTTCTAACGTGTTGTCAAATGTTAAAATAATTTTGCTAGTGCCAAATTGCATCCCATTCTTGCGACTATCGCATGTAGCTGTCTTTTCTGCATATGTTTTATATCTATTTGATCAAGACTTGTATTTTGCCAACGTGTGGTGAGATATTTTAAAATTCACAAGCATTGTTTATTCGGAAGTAACATACGACGCATTTTGGCACTTTATGATACTAGTTTTTTGTATAATGACATTTATTTATTAATCATCAGCTAAATTGAATGATAAACATTTGGAAATACCACTGAGGCTCACTATGACATGAATAAAGTAGCCAATTATTAATAAATCAATGTGCTCTAATGGTGTCAATAAAAAAAAAAAAATAATAAAAAAAAAAAGGTTTCATATCTTCAGACTAATACGATAACTGCCTAAGTAATTTTTTGGCTAAATTGAGTTTGATGTATTATGTTCCTTCCATTAACATTGGTGCCTAAGTCGTAACCTAATTTTTTAACCAATTAAAAGTATTGATATCATACAGCCAATCGGAACTGAGTTCATTAGGCATTTTCATCCAAAATGGCAGCCAGGAAATTGTTTTAAAAAAGGGGAAAAATGACAGGCAATTATCGTATTAGTCTGATGATAGATATTGTTGTTATATCCTGATTCTGTTTACAGTAAGATATATACATTTTCTTACAGTGAATTGTTCTTTTATATATTTCAGCTGATTATAAACATTGCGTTTAACCAGCCGGTGAAACTTCATTCGTTGAAACTACATGCTCCTGAAGGTAAGTTTAAGCCTGGACTGGAAATAACTATTTTTGCTGTGTAGATAAAATGTCATATATATCTGTCAGTTTGTGGATTGAGATACACCCAAAACTGGCACCAGTAGTGCAGTGGTTAAGCTATCAAACTAGTAGCTGGTAGGTACTGGGATCAAATCTCAGTCAAGGCATGGGATTTTTTATCGTAGTATTGGCTCCAATTCAGCATGAGAGTACTCTGCATGGCTCAGTGGGTATTTGTATACCACTTACACCGACCAGTGGTCCACAACTGGCTTATCAAAGGCTGTGGTATATGCTATCCTGTCTGTGGGATAGTGCAAATAAAAAATCCCTTGCTGCTTATCAATAACAGTAGCCATATTAGTGTGGCGGTAGTTGGTTCTTCTAAAACTTACCTCTGTCCTGGAGAGACAGCACAGGAAGTTGAGTTGTGTGTCAGAACAGCATGCTTGAACCTTAATTGGATATAAGGAAGAAAATAAATATAACCAACTGAGATACACCCTAATACACCCTGTTAACTCACATGTTTTTTTGTTTGTTTTTTATCTATTTACAGTAGGCTTCTCACAAAATATAGTTAATTTATCAGGGATTTATATCAGAAATTTCACTTGTATTAAATACATGCAAAGATTGCATGTTTCTCAAATTAAAAAAGTTTGACTTTTGTTTAGCAACACAAGTTGGTAATTTTGACAGGTACTCATCAGGGACAACCTGCTACATTTTTCCTTTAGAAGCAATGGATCTGTTATAATTATGCACTTTACCAGGCAGATGAGATGCTATGGCTTTTGATATACCAGTCATAGGACACTGTTTGGGACAGAGGGGAAACAATAAATAAGGAGTCCACCAAGGTGTAACATTGTTATTAAGTAATTTATTAGAAATATTATTTTGTGTTAAATATTAAAGCAATGTTGCACTTTAAGAAGAGGTTTAATAGGAGAGTGATAAGGTCACTGAACTAGTTGACCAAAGTTAGCTTGTAGAGCAGATAGGTTTACACAGCTGTTTTGTTGTTAATGGGCAAGGCGGACCAGGATATCACCTATAATAAATAAAAGCAGGCTATTTTTGAGTCAGTAGGTGAATGCCCTCTGACATGGTTTCTGACGTAGTCAGGTGATTGCCTAACATGGTCATATCATTGGAACCAAATAGAAGTTGATTGGTCTAGTTAGGACAGAGGAATGTTGGAGACAAGACTGTTCTGGGCTTAGAAATGTATCTGTAGTGGTAGTGCGCGGTTTTGCAAAGAGTGATACACGTGAACATAGTTGCTATGATTTAACGTTATATATGATAATTGAAATTGTTACTTTAAGAAAATATGAACTATTTAAAATTACACGTTTTATTTTAAATATCGTGTGAATACTTTCTTCCTTGTATAAAATAATTATGTGGACAACTATTATGTTTTTAAATCTTATAAAGGATTTCTTATAAACGGGTTCTAGCTACATACCATTACAGGAACCCGTTTATAAAGGGGTTTAATCCTACTATCAAACCACCTCTGTGAAATGCTCTGCTAACTGAGCTAGATCCCATTCCTGTTGTGTTTTTTTCAAATAATTATGTTCATTTTGGAAAATCCACATGCATTTTAGTAGGTCCATGTATGCACATAGTATTTTGAACAGTTTCTATTTAAAACATAATTTAAAAAACATTGTTACAGAATATCGGGAATGCCTTGTTTGCTATTAAATTCTCTTTATAAAATGTGTAATGAATACTGGTGAATTACCACTTCTATTTATAGACAAAGGTCCAAAGACAGTGAAATTGTTTATCAATCAGCCGACGACTCTTGATTTTGACGCGGCAGATTCTCGAGAAGGTGTACAACATTTACAGTAAGTTCAGAGTGGGTTTTGCATAGCATTGATCACAAATATTCAAAACTCAATGTTTATAAACAAACATCAGTAGCGGATCCAGAGTATATTTTAATTTTTTAATATATATTTTCCAAGTGGAAGAACGTGAAAATTAACTATTTTCCCCCAGTCCTGTTCACCCATCTCATTTGGACCACACCACGCCCCCTTTCAGAAATCCTTAATCTGCGCCTGGACATCATCTTGAAATGACCTTGAATAAACGTTTCAACGATATTTAGACTATCATCATAGGCAGATTTTTACAGAGACATAAACATTTGAAGTTTACAGTGTTATTTCTTTGTTTTAGACAGATTTTCCAAGGGTTTAGTCACTGAGTAATTTATTATTTTATAACCGTATCCCCACCCCCCCCCCCATCTTCTGGCACAAAAATTGTATCGGCTCCCTATTATCTCGTATGTTTTTTAATGCATTTTTGGCGGGCTTATCACAAAATATTTTTGCTGAAGTTAAAATGTAAATATGCTATTGATATTCAATGCTGATATACAAAATACAATAATTTTAACTTATACAGTGAATTTCTTCATTTATATCAATATTTGATATAGCGACTTCTGACTGTTTTTGTAATGAAGTATCACATACGTGAAAATGATCTTCCTTTCTGACAGAAAGCATGAAAATTCGCATATAAAGGTTTTAATGTATGCTAAATCAGTTTAGAAAAGAAGACATTTGATATGGGTGTCAGCATCTGTTTGAAACTGAGCTCTCTGGAGGAGGAGTGTCATTTAAACAATCCTTTCCTTTCCACTTCTAATCATTGAGTGAGGATTACATTCCATGTGAAACAATACGACATCAGAGTCTACACTGTAAAATAAATATACTTTATTGTCAAAATAATCACCATTATCACGTATAGTGAAAGCACAGTTTTCCTTCTTCTTTTTTATCCTTCCAATCATTATTCTGAAAAAGTCAACAACAAATGTCTACATGGCATTTTTATTTTACTTTTGAGTTTCAGACCAAAAAATTAAAGGAAATTTCCATAAACAACAATAAATAAAATAAAAAATATTAGAAAGTAAACTTGTTACTATGTGTATAACTTTCAAAATTGAAAATTAGCAGATGGTTTGTTCAAACAAAAATTTAGTTTACCAATTTATAAAATATGAACCCTTGTAAATGATGTAACAAATTGTTTACATAAAATTAAGACTACATATAAATGAAACTATCATTTGTGAAATTTTGACAAGCCTGCTGTAAAGTGATTTTTGTTTACAGACTGACTCCCGAAGATCTGAGGGAAGGATCACTTATTCCACTGAGATACGTCAAGTTCCAGAATGTTCAGAATATTACAGTAAGTACAGTGTGAAGGCATTAACCCATCTTACAACACATTTTAATAATATTAACCCATCTTACAACACATTTTGTTATAGTTCACCCATCTTACAACACATTTTGTTATAGTTCAGCCATCTTACAACACATTTTGTTATAGTTCAGTCATCTTACAACACATTTTGTTATAGTTCAGCCATCTTACAACACATTTTAATATAGTTCAGCCATCTTACAACACATTTTGTTATAATTCATCCATCTTACAACACATTTTAATTTAGTTCACACATCTTACAATACATTTTAATCTTGTTCACCCATCTTTCAACACATTTTAATATTGTTCACCCATCTTACAACACATTTTAATTTAGTTCACCCATCTTACAACACATTTTAATTTTGTTCAAACATCTTACAACACATTTTAATCTTGTTCACCTGTCTTTCAACACATTTTAATATTGTTCACCCATCTTACAACACATTTTAATTTCGTTCATCCATCTGATGGGTTTGAACTATGGTCTTCAACTTGAGTCTGATTGTCTAAAGTTCAAGGGTTGAAGTTTAAAGTAAAAATAGATTTCAACATATTTGAGTTAGTCTGAATGATCATTTTAAGTGAAGTTTTGCACTATAGGCTGACAGAATAGCAGATATTTTAGAATAGTAAATTTCCATCAGTGTTAATTGTGTGTTTGATTATTTTGCAGGTTTTTGTGAAGGACAACCAAGGTGATACGGAAACAACGCAGATCGACTACCTTGGATTGATAGGAAGTCCGGTAGGAGCTACAAACATGTCGGAATTTAAACGAGTAAGTATTTGTGAGCAACACTGATAAAGCACAAATAATATTGAAATGTAATTTTAGTTTTTCTTTGTCTCTGGTATTGTTCATCGTTTTTTTTTAAATATATCTTTTTGTACAGTTTTGAATGGATGGTTCTGAGATCTGGTCTTTTCATTCAATGTTCTGGTATGTTTAAATTTTTTCAATATCTAAAATCTCCCTAAGTGTATAGGACCTGATCCCTAAAACATATTTTATTTTTAGGCCTCATTAAGGTCTGGGTTTTTGTTAAACTAATATTATTTTTCTTTATGCATACATTTAACTAACCTACTTCAGCCCTGGAAAGTCAGACATATGTTTGAAAATTGTCGTCATTTTGCTATGGCACAGTGACAGCTTATTATATTATTCAATAATATAATAAGTTGTCACTATGCCGTAGCAAAAGGATCTTATTATAAGTATGTTTTCATTTTGTTTTTTGAACTGTAACAATGCTGCCATAAACCAATTATATGTCAGCTTTGACATTTGTCACTGTGAATATCGAGGATTGCAGTTGTGGACACACAGGGGTGTTACCCCCCCATTTATTTTTCTATGATATGATTTTTCACTTTGTGTATGAAAATGAGAAAATTAACAAAAACAGATGTTATATACGTCTTTATTACAATACTTACATATTTAAGTTCCCCATGGATCCCTACATAATTTAAATAGTTAGTATTGCCGTAAAAATGGGAAATCAAAAATGATTTGCCAATTCAACCAGGCACTAATCTAGCCGGCGAAATGGGGCTTTTTTTCGCTGAAAGTTTGCTCAAGTCGCCGACTTGTTAACACTCACAGTGGTGAGAAGTCGAAGTCACCATAATATTTTGCTCGAAGTATGCTCGAAGGTGAAAAACAAATCCCAATAACTAACATGTGACACCGATTTGTGATGCCAATCCAAACAAAAAACACAACTAATTAGCCTTTATACACAAACAAGTAACAAATCTCGTCAGACGAATGTTTATTGTCCCCTGTCAATGACCGGCTATTTCTGGTAATGCGAAACAGACTGTAGCAAGCTTTGTTCGGTTGCGTAATATGAACAAGAATTCCAAATACTAGTATTTTGCTAGAGATGCATTTAAAAACGTGTCGCCTGTTGATTCAGTGCTAGTGTTCAAAGTTGTTAGAGATTGGTCTGCATGCATGCTTTTAATTTTGTTTAATGTGGTCTACTAATTAATTTTCAATAGTTTCTAAGACAATGGTTTTGATTGGTTGATTGCTCTAATCTATTGGCGTTTCCTTAAACCGGATGTTTTTGCTGTAAATAATTGTGTTATGATTCTTGCAACTTCAAAGATAACGCGGTTTCGATTCACTTCGCAGTCTTGTTGTCAGAAGTACATGTAAATACTTTCAATGGCATGTCCATTCATATCATATGGTTGTTTATTCTATATATTGGATTATTAAATTTTAATTAAAAATAATTGTGGAAAACGTAACAAGAATATGTTTTTGATTCTGTGCGTAAAATGAGTCATAGATATAGGCCTACATGAGAAAAACAAAACAAACAACACATAAATTTAATACATTTTGTTTTTGTTGGGTTCACTTTTCCCATTTTACCAAATTTCTCCCATTTCATATGGGAAGGGAGAAGTCACTTCTCCAACTTTTTCAATCCTAGATTAGTGCCTGATTTACTTAAAGCATGTGACCAGACCTGGGTTGCAGTGTGTTTTTAAACTCTGCTAACTTGTTTATCGGTTTTATTCCAGGTAGCTGGGAAAAAAGGAGAAAGTCACTGAGTGTAATATTAAACCATTATTTATGATCAACCTTTGACCTTGATACCACATCCAGCTAGGATGAGAAAACACAGACCAGCGCTTAAATTCAGTTTTGTGACATGCCACAACTTTGCTGAAAAAAGATGGCTAAATAGATTCCATGAAGCAGTTATTTTCCTTGTGTAATACTTATATTTGAAATATTCCATGACCAAAATGTACTTCTGAAAAATCCTTTTGTACAGATATTAAAGTTACCTTCTTGAATACCCTAAATTACAATTTCATGGGGAACAATATTTATTAACTTGAGTGATCCTGGGCACAACGGAAAACTTGAAAGGATGAGGTATGATAAGTGATGTTTACAGCCCCCACTGAATGAGGAAGATTAAATTTTTAAATAGAATTTAAACCTATGTGTTAATTAAATAAATATATAAAATGTACTCAATTTGAATATTACTAATTATGTTTTTAAAGTTTACTTCTGACAAACATGATTTTTATAAATTATTTAAAATAGTGTTAGGCCTGTTACATTTGAGGCTTGATAATTCCTTCTTTTTTTTTGCCAGAGGTAACAAAAAAAAGTTGCATATTATTATTAACCAGCAGACACATATTTCGGTCATTCCATGTCAGATCAACAAATGGCTTCCACCACTCCGTCTTAAAATTGGCTAAAAAATAATGATATCCTGAAAATGTTAGCTTAAGCGGATAATTTTTCAAATTTTGTCAGAGGTTTGAAGGTTTGTGTTTTTGTCATATTTGTGGTTGATGGCATATATATGAAGAATAAGTCAGTGAAGTTTCAAAGTTGTGTGACCTATAACCCTAGAGATATGACCTTATTTGTAAGTGACACCAAATATTATTGATAAAAGTTGTTGAAGTGGTATATGGTACCACAACTTCTTTCCAACACATCTTACACTTAATATGACCAGAAATTTGGATTCCCAATTGTCTGATTACTTTAAATACCAAATTTGAAAGCTCTGTGATAATTATTACAACTTTTATGAAGTTTGGAAAATGATAATCAAAAGTGTGGCGGAAATTCACATAAAAAAATGCCACAAATCTGACAAAAACATAAAACTTCAAACCTCTGCCAAATTTTGAAAAATCACCCGATTAAGCTAAAATTTTCAGGATATCAGTTTTTTAATGGATATTTTGACATATATGTTTTTTAGCCAATTCTAAGATGGAGTGGTGGAAAATTGTCAGAAAATCTGTTCTAACTTTTGGCTCGGCTCTATACACAGCATTTTTAGTTTAGACCATTCACAAGTTACAACTGTTGCAATATAACTTGGGTATTAAAAATAATTACAGATAAAAAATAATTATTAAATGTATATTTTAGCTGAATTTCTGTTGTAGTTTCTCTTCAAGAAGAAACTTAATGGAATTCAGTGGGGGTCACTGCTGATGTTAACTGTGGGCTGCATCATTAAGGACATCAGTCGCCACACTCAACACCAGGACAAGACTAGTGAAAAACTAGAACCCAAAGAGCTTTCCATCACATCATTCTTTGACATCCACCTTAGCTTTATAATGCTTCAAGTGTTTGCCTCGTGTTTCGCTGGAGTCTACAACGAGTATCTTCTCAAAGACAAAGGATGTGATGTTCACATCATGATGCAGAATATTTTTATGTACATCGATTCCATTCTCTGCAATGTTGTCGTGTTAGGATTTCAAGGAGAGCTGACTGGTGCATTCACATTTGACAATATATCATCACTTGGCCGACCAATTGTTGTTGGCATCATGTTCAATAACGCAGCAATTGGTATCACTACAAGTCTATTTTTGAGAAATCTCAATTCTATTTTAAAAACATTTGCAAGTGCTCTTGAACTGATGTTTACTGCTGTACTATGTTGGCTTATATTTGGCATTCCCATTGATATGTACACAGTTGTGGCTATTTTTATTGTTAGTATAGCAGTGTATATTTATGCTCAAAATCCGGTAGTAAACAAGCCCAAAAATGAAATAATACCAACTGAGGTCAAAGCAGAAAACAGTCCATTGAAGGAAACTGTTTAATGAACTGAATGAAAACAATAGAAATATTTTTTTATCTATTTGCTTTAATTACTAACACATGAAACATTTATCAAGATCACCAAAACACATCGCACGTGAGATCTGATAGTACTCAAATTTAAAATTGTCCTTGACAATCAAGCGGGGAGGGAATATATTTATAAATGTTATAAATTTTAAAATATTTTCTGGAATATTTCTTTTTATTACATGAATTTTGGGGATTTTATGGTGTGCAGTGGAGGTTGGTGTTGTTGTTTTAATCTGTTCTAGTAAACTTCAAAGAAAATTTCTAAATTGATTAGCAATTGTCAAATCTGTGAAACAAAATATGAATATAATCAGAAATTCATGATGGTTTACACATTATCTATTCCTCACATCTCAGAGGTCTTGATTTCAAGTTTAAAATTGTCATTTAAAATAGCCTCTTGTTTTTGATACAAACCAATGTGTCTTCCATTTTGACATTTTTTTTATTATTGATGACTGTGAAATTCATACACTGCAAGCCTGGAAATAATTTTTTGAGATGTGCCTGTCAAAATGTCCTATGTCAGTCAATTTGTGCCGGTCAAAAATGAAAACGTACCTTTCATAAAATTAAATTAAAATTTATAAAAATTAATATTGAAAGAAATAAATAGTTTTAAAGAATAAAGTGGGTTTTTTATTGCACACATCATCATAGATACTTCAACTTTCGAATTTTCTTCATGTTTCAACCACAGAGATGCATTTGTTTGTAACAAATCATCACTTACTTATTTCAGCAAAGTACTCCGTATACGCAAAATATACCGCGAAAATCACGACTATGCTGATACTGCCGCGTGAACTTATTTCTGGTTTGGCTTTGAACACGGTGCCGTATTCGTAATACATTCAACAAGTTATCAGATTTCAGTTTTCTTTGTTTTTACAAAGATTATATGTAATTATTCATCAATAATTATGAATATTCTTAGTTAATATGAACGGAAACTTCATGGTACAATCAATAAATACTACTTGTCTAAAAAGTTGCATCATGCACGTGTTCAATCGATACACTCGTGTCACATAAGTCTGCGCGGCACAAAAGTCTGCGCACCTTTACGTTGCGTTGTTTCCGTAAACAAGCGTT
>JAULBS010117113.1:0-14524 GCA_032355785.1 Symmetromphalus regularis | reverse complement strand
TCTTGACCTAATTAATTTCCAAACAAAGAATTAATTTTAAATAAAAACATTTGATTTGTCCAAAGAAATACTTCATTCAACTACTTACATAACCATTGTATCTCGCTTATAATTAATATTTTAAAAATAATAATGAATTATGCTCATGGACAAAGAAATCGAAAAAGAATAAAGTGTTTTTTTTTTCCATTGAAAGTGTAACGTATATATTTCGAGTCACCAAGGGTATTTCCCCGTTAGCAGTTATTTTAAAATTCTGAATATCTTTGCAGCTGCAAAAACATTTCATACTAATTTATTTTGCCCCACGAGGAGTTCTGATCTTGAAATTTTTAAATGTGAAAAAAATTGATCAACTCAACATGGAATTCCCTATACCATGGTTCAGTTAGTGTCTTGCATGATATGAAAACGAGATCTAATATAACAAATTCATATAAGTTCCATTTGTAATCAATATTTTGAACACAAAGCCTTTTAGATTCCGTGGGACTATGCCTTTAAATACTGGTACAAGAGTGAAAGTGTAACAGAATGTTGTAATGCATATCTCTAACATTATGAATATGACTTTATTATTTATTTTTAGCAAAAGCACATCCTATTTAGAATTAATTCTACAAAGGCTAAAATGTGTATTAACACTTCTACAACAAAAAAATTGTCCACCAAAAAGAAAATATAAGTTTTGACAAAAATAAATATTTAATCCAAGGGTTTATCCTTTATTCTGAATTATTTTTTAAAATTGATTTTAACATTAGTATGACCTCCAATAGCTGATGTTTAAATCATTAAACAATTGAACTATCTATCCATCTATCAAGGGTTGCATTTATTACGCTTTAATGGATTTTAACTCATACCTGAATAGATATTTGACTAAAACAAATGCTGTTATAAAGAGAGCTGACTGTATCACTAAGTTATATGGAGACATCATTATTACCCTTGCATGTTCTTCAACACAAGAAACACAATTGTTTAAGAGTTTATTAAACAAATATTTCCTTTTAGCAATCACCAGTACTAAGTCTAATTATATTAGCTTGGCGTCCACCTCTCAAAATGAACTGTATTAAGGACTTCCTTTATAAAAAATGTAATAATTATAAAATTAGTTCTATTCATTCCTTTTAGTTCATTTTATTATTTGTCATATAATTTAATTTCTATGTTGAGGGCCTCCCAAACCTGAAGTACCCTGGGCCACACCCTCCTCCCCAACCCCTCCCACCAAGATCAAAACCTGGCCCTATCTTAGAGACCATATTTTTTGGAGGATCATAAGATAACCAAAACCGAGTGTACTGATAACCAGAATGTCCTCATCATCAGGCCCGGATTAAGACCTTAGGAGGCCCGGGGCACTTCAGGTTTGGGGGCTTCTCAACATATATGACAAATAAAAAAATGAACTAAAAGGAATGAATAGAACTAATTTTATAATTACTACATTTTAAAAAATAAAATAAGTCCTTAGTCAGGGGACAATTACCCTCTTTGCTCCCTTATAAATACAGCCAGTAGTGGGACAAAAAATAAACCCTCCTGATATAGACACATTTTCTGTGACATCTGATAAAATCAAAACTGACCAAATATTAAATATCTGAAGATGTAAATTGCTGGTAAGACCAAAATGTAAATACACTGTCTTTTAAACACAAGACATTCACAAAGTGACATAATAACACAGCAAGTTCAAGTTACTAACAAATACACCAAGTAAGCTTTCTCATAATAAATTAACTTCATGTATATCACATACATATTAAACTACATGCACACCATATACACATAAATCATATCATTAACCTACTATTGACCAAATCAGTTTTTCTTATTCTGATTAAAGTGATATTGTAGTCTGCTCAATAATTTAATATATTTTAGTAATGAACCACACAAATACTGGTACAACCAGTTACCATCATTTTAATAAAAAAAAAAATACATTTCCACAATTATAAGTTTTGTTACACTACAGGGTGAATATTTTGTGTATCATAATTAATATCTATTGGTAATAAAATGCAAAAATACAACCAGTGACTTTTAACAAATTAATAAGTTTCTGCAATCCAAACTTCTTGTAACTTTTTATTTTATGCTTTATGAGGACTGCCACATTTAGACAATTTAAAAATTTATTTCAGAAGACAAAAACAAGCACACAGGAAAACAATATCATTTATAATAGACCATTTCATTTTATATCAAAGAAGATTACTTTGATTATTATGTTAATGGTTACATGCATATTTTATATATTTAGTCTGATGGTAATGTCAAATTACAAAATGGCTAACATCACTTCAGCCAAAAAAATTTAATTCAAAATGCCTGAAGTGGCATTCTTCATAAAAATGTGAAATAAAAAGTTAAGAGAATCTAGGCTGCAAAAAGGTATTAATTTTTTTTAAGAATGTAGTTGTATTTCCATTTTATTACTGACTTCATTTCTGTGAAGTTATTGAATACTGTATAACATATCTTTAAAACGAAAAGCAACTGTAAATTACACAGAAGACAAACTTTAAGGTGGTATTATAAGCTCGCTGTGGTTGATGACTTAGCCATTTTACTGCACATAAAACTTCAAATAAATATCAACCTATATTATACACATATAACTAAAGAATTACACTGTTCAAAATAAATAGGGGATATTTGAATTCTATGGAATGAAAGGTGTACACTATGGCCAGCACCCAACTGGTTACTTTCCTACCACCGAACAACGGAATTCAAGACATCTGGTAGATTTAGGCACTGTGATACAGGAAGGGGACATAATACACCCAAATTATTAATGGGTATGTTATCTGGAGTATGTTACAAATGAACTATACATCATAACATGTTTAAAGAACTGCATAGTTTTTATCAGTTTTTAATGAATTTCACATGTCCTACCCTTGGGTCATACCTTTATATCCTGAAATTAATATTTCATCGTAATATCATATCACATCACTGCCTTTGTTTTACAGCTTACGACTGCCACTATAAATATAAATTTATCATGTTCCATTTGAATATTCCTATTTATTTTAAACAGTATATTTTGGCAGACAATTTGCGATGTAAACTACTTACTATCATAATTTTACATTTTTATTTTATTCTAATGATAAAACACAACTGACAACCCTGGCAAGAAATTGATTGGTTTTATTATTCACAGAATTAGAGAAGTCAGCTAATAAAAATTACATTAAACATTTCATATACCTCAAATAAACTATAACAGCATTATAACACATAAAGATCAGCGTTTTCCATGTTAAATTTGTCGTGTACTACATATTAATATAAAACATTGTGATGTTATCATAAAATTTCATTTTATTGGAAATATCAGTTTATCTCGTTAAAATATCTCATAAGCTTTTATAAAAATAAAAACAAAAAGTCCTTCCTTCCACCATGATATTAATAAGTGGTGTAATCATATACACGGATTTCTGAAATGGGGGCAGTCCAAATTTGATGTTTGAATAGGACGGAGGGAAAATTGTTAATTTTCACGTCCTTCCACTCAGAAAAAGTATGTAAATTTTTTTTTTTTAAATTCCAAGAAAGGGAGGGTCCAGACCCACTGGACACCCTCTCTGGATCCACTACTGTGTTCCCCCCAAAATAGTTTTAACACGAGGAAGAACCCTATGGTCTTCTATTTGGGAGACATAGAGAGATTCTGTTAGGTCAGCTGTCCGGTTTTAAATAAAACTGTGTTACTTCCCCTTAAAAATGTCACAAAGTCAAAACTGTATAGAACATTTTGTAAAGTTGTTATAAATACCAAAAAATGCCATTTACCAATTAAAACATTGTTTTAACAATTGTTAAATACAACTGGTTTAGTTAATATCCACTGCAAAACAGTTTAGATAGTAGCAATAATAAATACATCCTCACAACATCAGGGGTCCTGTGTCCACTCTTGTCCATGGGACTACTGACTAATAAAGTTCATAAAAACCCAGGCTGAAAATATTTTACTCATTGAATGCTTCTTCTGATGAGAAGCATCCAATCACAATTCAGCTTTCAATGCATCTGCCTTCATCATATCAATGTAAATAATGAAGAGACGAAGAGGCAACTGTTACAAGGTTTAACTGCCCTATGAAATATGCCAGGTTTTGTGTATCATAATCTAAAATGAACGGAAACATACCGATCTGGCTTATAAAACGAGCGATCTGATTGGATATTATTTTTTAAGAATGATATCACCACAAATATATAAAGTATAGATGGCATGGTAAGCAGCTAGGGTTTTTATGAACTATATATACTACTTAGATTTAGAAATACACAAAAGCATTTTTTTTTTATTCATTAAATATACACAATGAGTAAAACAATGTACAGAAGAAACTATTAAAGATAAATGAGCTGTCCTTGATATTCAGACAAATTTAAAGAGACAACTTCAGTTTCTACATGTATATCATTTTCTATGATAACGAGATGGCTATTTCATGAAAATGACCCAACTACATAACATATGTGTCCTGTTCTCACCAACTGAGTCTTAACTTTAATCCGGTTTCCTGGACAACAGGCAAAAATAGCTGGCAGGGGATCTATCTGGATGTTTTCAGTTTTTGGCAAAATGGAAGTCTTTAAGTATTAAACTTCGGTGTATTTTCACTTACTTGCTCCAAAATGTTGAATAAACATGTTTAAAATGCATTTTAATTGCCCTACTCTAAATCTACTCAATTAAAAATTGAAAATCTTCAAACATGATTTTCTCAAAATGGCGGCCACCCCACATCCAGTTTGCAAAAGATCGTAACTTCTACATTTTTGTGAGTAGAAACATCATTTAAGTATCAAAGAAAAAAGCATAATCTGCAGATTTCATATATGTAAATATATCAAAAGTGCCAAAATTCAAGCTAAGACTCCTTTTGTAAGAACAGGTCACATATTTATATTTTTGCAATGATAGTACAATGATGCCACAAACCAATTAATACAGCAGCTTTTATAGTGGCACTGCCAACTGTCACTGCAAATTTCAACAGCCGATTGAAAAATTAAACAATATTATAGTCAGGACTTTCAGTGCATGAAGTTCGTGCGTCATGTTTTAAAATGCTACAATTAAGTGCATGAATTTGAACTATAACTATATCAAAGTCCAAAGATAATTATATTTAAAGAAAGCTCACAAACAGAAACAAAAAAATATCTTAAGAGACGTGATAATCAGACAACAATATTAAAGAGACCATGATCACTGCATGTAACAGTTTGAAAAATATCTATAAACACTGTCAATAAGTACTATCAAAATGTAAAAAAAGAGAGATAACTCTGGTACATGTATATTGTAAAATACTACTGAAAATTGTCACAGAAGTAAAACTGTTAGAAGCAGGGTTGAGAATAGCAATTGTGAAAAAAGTCTGGAAAAATAAGCACAAAGATGTATTCACATGTCATATGAGCGAAAATCAAGATTCCCTGCAAAAATAATTCAATATTGATGCCATTTTAATACTTTTTGGAATCCTTCAGAGTTCATGACAGTTCCGAGTAATTATTTAGTAAATACAGTATGGGAAGTGCTTTGAAAAAACAATCCTTATGTTCAGCTCAAACTAGCATTTGCTAAAGCAACTTAGCCATTTAAAAGTGAGAATTCTTTGAATGCGTGAAGAATTCTCATCCCTGTAGGAGTTGACACTCACAGTGCTCATTATATTAATGTAATATAACAGAAATCTGAGAAAACCATGTTGGCAAATGATACACACCTTTTATCCAGATGTTCAACCAAAAATCTAGTTTTAAAGATTTGAATACTGTTTAAATTTACACAAATCAACTCATATTACACAAACATCTTGAGATATCTTAAAATCTTTACATTAATTATAAAAAATTGCAATTTTTTTTTATTATTCCCTAAATAAATAGTATTTTCTATAATTTCAAATATAGAGTATGTCAATTTTTGCTTTGAAAAACATCACAGAAGAAAAGTGTAAATTTAATCATCATAAAAGCATAAACTAGTTTTCTACAGAATATTCAATCACAGAACAACCAATGTTCTTTTTTTGGTCCTCTGTAAAAGAAAAATATCTCCAACACCTAAGTCTCACCAGGTAAAATGTCAATTAGAATGGCATGGTAAGCAGAAACTCAAAAAGAACAAGAGTAAATCTAACAAAATAAAAACAGAATAGTTTTCTACGTTTATAAACAGAAAAAGTCTCATTTTGTCCTTAATAAAAGAACAATATTTATAACACACAAGAATCCTATGGAAAATGTCAATTCTAGCTCTGAATTAAAATAGAGAATAGTGCAATTCAAGCCCAATAACATCTCCAGTAGGTTTCTGGGTTCTGGTAATATTAAACATGTATATTAATACTTGACATCACTAAAACCATAGGATTCCATCTAAACCCCATGATATCATCACAGAGGTTACCAATTTAAGCTTTCAGTTGATATAAACAACACAATACTTCTTACAACCACAGAATCACAAATCTACTTATTATATAATGACAATGAATACACTAATTCTAATGCCCTGCACATATAATTCCACAGAATTTTTGGCAATTCTATAACTCAAAGGACACAATATTTTCTTTAAGTGTTAGAATTACAAACGATGCATTAATTCTAGTCCTCATGTGATTAAACAGTATAGTTATTCTAAACTCAGAATTGCACAGGATTGTGATTCACATTCCTATGTAATTGCACAGGATTGTCATTCACATTCCTATGTAATTGCATTAATTCTAAACTTAGAATTACACAGGATACAATAAATGAATAATCCTGTTATTACACAGGATATAGTAATTCTAAACTCAAAACTGCACAGGATAGTAATTCAAGTTCCTATGTAATTGCACGGGATACATTAATTCTAAACTTAGAATTACATGGGATACAATAATCCTGTTATTACACAGAATACAGTAATCCTGTTATTACACAGGATACAGTAATTCTAAACTCAGAAGTACAAAGGATACAGATAATGGAATTATTTTCAGTATGTTTCAGGTGTCTCTTGGTCAACTTGCTTCCTCCGACCCATAGGTTGGTTTGCTATCAGCACTGAGGTTGGTTGACTCAGATGGTGGTGGCGGCATAGGGATGGCTTCACTTTCATTCATATATGAGCCCTCCGGCTGAGTTGTGACAGGAGAGGCATCAGGTGTGCTACTTTCCTCTTCCTGTAATACAAACATTAGGCAATGCATAATTAACACACCATCTTAAAGGAAAGGACTTATTTTAACAACACCCCAGTACATTGGTTAATCAGCAGCTATTAAGTGTCACATGGTTCTCAGGAGAAACACATTACCACTACTAAGGAAACTTATATGCATCTTCCCACAGAGAGGATGGTACACATCATGGACAACGCGTTGGAAGAAAAAACTTTGTTTTATTTAATGACACCTCTAGAGCTCCTTGATTTTTATCTTATTATTGGCTATTGGACATCAATCACATGGTAATTCTGACATATTTATTTAGAGGAAACCCACTGGCACCACATAGGCTACTCTTTCCGATAAACAGCAAGGGGTCTTTCATATGCACTGTCACACAGGCGGGACAGCACATACCACTGTCTTTGAAGAAAAAGGTGTGGACCACTGGTTGGAACAGAAAATAGCCCAAACTGTAAATGGGTCCATATGAACGAAATTCATATTGGGGAGGTTGCTCCCATTTCTGTATATCACAATTTGCCCGTGAATAATTTAACAATGAATAAGAACATAGTTATAGGAATTATTGGGGAGGCTGCAGCCATCCAGGCACCCCAGCTCCAACACAACTGCATCATCTGTAAAGGTAGGGGAGGAACTTGAAAGAGTTTAACTTAACTGTTATATTAACTTAAACTGCACAAAGGCCATAGCTCAACATCAACAGTATTTTAATAGTCATATTTACAATCTTACACTTTTGGGGGTTTGGTTCTATTTTAACAGTTAAAACTATCAGTGATATAATTATTGTCCTTACAAACTCTTCAAATAAGGTACAGTTAAAAAAATACTCAATATTTTTCTTTTCTTTTAAAGTAGACTCAGGCCTCTTCCCTCCCACAGCTCCCCACTCCACTCCATCAAAAACAATATATTAATGAAACTTGGTTTTTAATAACTCTTGGTTTTATATAACAGTAACATGCATTAAAATCTAATGACTGCATTCCGATTCAAAACTGAACATTTAAAAAACATTTAATTCACAGACATACAAAAATCTGAAATGCAAAGGAGAAAAACATGCACCACTAGTTTTTTCATATTTAAAATACATGTTTTGGTAGTAGAGGAACCTGAAAGAGTTTCTAACATGCATGGCCGTAACTGTTATATTAAGTGCACAAGGGCCTATATATAGACCAACAGTATTTTAATAAGTATATTTAAAATTTTACAAGCTTTGGTGTTGTTTGATTCTAGTTTAACAAGTAAAACTGCCATTATCAATGACGTAATTATCACCCTTTACAAACTCTTCAATTGAGGTAGAGTGAAAAAAAAGATTTTTTTGTGATGTCGGAATTATATACTGAGTTTTGCATTCATTATGTTTTCTAAACGTGTCTATGAAACATTTTTTCTTTCTTTATTGCAATTTGTTTTTTAAATTGTTCAGACAAAGACGTTTGTGTTTTGTTTAATGGCACAACTAGAGCACATTCTGGTAAGTCTGACATATAAGTCATCTGTTGAAACATGCTATATTTTTTCTTTATTTATTGCAATTTGTTTTTTAAATTGTTCAGACAAAGACGTTTGTGTTTTGTTTAATGGCACTACTTGAGCACATTCTGGTAAGTCTGACATATAAGTCATCTGTTGAAACCTGCTACATTTTTTCTTTAATAAGGTATCTTTTATATTTACTTTCAACAGGCTAACCATAAACTTTTTTTTTTTTTTTTTCTCACCCGACCATAACTGTCAAGGGGTGGGAAGGTAGGTTGGATAACTTTTTTTTTTTCTTGAAAAAGACATGCTGCATAATTTTGTGGTTTCCACACGTCGTCAAAATGGCAATAAAAATCTTTGGGTCACGTGAATTTTGGAGGGTCCAGTCGCATGAGGGGAAACAATTAAATTTATAATTTCTATCGTAACTCAGTAAAGAGTGGCTCGTTAGAATTTTATTATATTTTTATGTGGTATTGTAATGAGGTGAGACTTTAATAAACTATCTGTCTGTCTGTCTGTCTACCAGTCACTGGGCACTGGTTTGAATGGGAATAAACCCAATCAGAGAATGAGTCCATTGAGGAAGTTTCATCTAATAGGCAAACCATTTCAGGCAAACACAACCAACTAAGGTAGATCCTGCCCCTTGTTAGTAGAAATTAGTAGTGAAATTATTTTTTCAAACAATATTGACCTTCTCTTTACGTACATGTAGATTAGCATATTCTCCCTCATCTTCTGGGGGCTGAGGTCGACACTTCCCACAGCAGAAGTTGCAGCACATACAGCAACAACAACAACAGTAGCAGCCCGTCAGGAAACAACAAAATATAGCCAATGCCTGAAAATAAATTAGTTTGGTAATTAGCATGAAAATTAAATAATGATAAAGTTCTAAATATAAATAACAAAGTACCATATTATAGCCCTGGAGGAAAATGGCCAATAGATTAAAGCAAGTAAACAAACATTAGTTTGGTAATTAGCATGAAAGTTAAACAATGATAAAGTTCTAAATATAAATAACAAAGTACATGTACTATATTATGGCCCTGGGGGGAAAAAAGCACGTAAACAAATATTAGTTTGGTAATTAGTATAAAATATTACATTGCAATAAAATACTGCTAAAGTCTGAAAATCATTAGATATAAATATTAGTTTGGTAATTAATAATATGGTATTATAGATGAAAAAATGGCTAACATATGAAAACATTTTTTTTAAATATTATGTAACATTTAATTTAACATGACATATAATATCACAACAAAATATAGCTTAAGTTTGACTAAACTAGCCACAAGACCTTGAATTTGTATTTTTGTTAAAGGAATAATCCTATTAATTGCATACAATATCTGTGTACTGTGTCTATTGAACTAAGACAAACTGATTCATTTGTTAGGAAAATCTGTCTTGCTGTTTTACAATAGACTAACATTTGGAAATGACAAGAATATTTATTAACACATGTCTCATGAAATGATGTGGTCAGTAAGCAGTGGTAGAAAGTAAGAAATAATTTAGATCATCTGGGGGACTAGCAGCTCACAACTATGACTAGTCGACATGAAAAATCAGTAGTTCCCAATCAGTGGTTCAAACCTTGCTACTGTCAGACTGTGCAACATTTGTATAAGGTGTTGGTAAGAAAGGTCTTAATAAGAAAATACTTTTTTCTAGGAAACTGTTCAAGGAACACTTACAACCTCGATCGTATAGCCTTTTAATTGATTGTGTAATGCATAGGCGTACGGGTTCCCATTTTTGTGGGGATGGGAAAAGGAGGTTAATTTTTGCCTGAATTTAAGAAGTTTTTTTTTTAAATGCCAGAATCTAGATAACGTCTATTCATATTTACATTTAAGACTACTACATATTTTCAATGTAATGATATTAAATAATAAAACAAAACCAAAAATAAAAGAAAAAAGAAAAGAAACTTTATTAATTTGGTCCACTGCTATGCTTGCCTAAGCAAAAATATGCATCTGGTCTAACTCATTTTGACTGAACACCATCTTAATTTTGGCCCAAATAAGAAACTTGCTCCAGCTTGCACCCCCATCTCGTGCATTTATAGTGTAATGTATTAATAGTAGTACATAATAATGGTAATGTATTAATAGTAGTACATAATAATGGTATCACTTTGAATAAGCAAATCTACTGGCTGGTTTGTATTTATCTACATTTCCTTTTCTATTTTAACCTCATCACTGCCTCAGGGAAGATTAGCATCTGCTAACTGTTTTACCCTCAATAAACAAAGCATTTGTTATTATTATTAAATTACTGGCCTGTGCAATTACCATCATTTAAATGTCACTTATTTCCAACAATTTCTACTTGTCTACATCAAGTAGGAGAGCAACAATATGGCCAAAACCATATTGCGATATACTGCAATACAGCAAATCAATATTGCAATACATACTGCAATACAGTTTGATTAATTACTAAAATGTGATAAAGTGATATTTTGATACTATCATACTAATTATAAAACATATCTCAGGTAGGCAGACCTGTACCAATTTCTGATGACAAAAAGAAAATATACAGACACAGTAGATTTATATGTGTAAATTCAGTTTAACTTTTATTTTTATAACTTACTGTCATAGTCATAGGTTTTATAAGATGGATACTCATTAGGTTGATATATAGCGATACACGAAACCATATCGCGGTATGTATTGCGCTCGGCAAGAATTGCAATGTTCAGGTATATCATTGCACCCCTAACAATAAAAGGAAGTGTGTGAGCATTAGTTTCTATCAGCACGTACCTTGCACCAGCCACTTGTGAGAACGAGGTAAGTGTTAACATTTTCTTCACCAAACTGTTCAGCAGCGTAGATACCCAAGGATCCATACCGATCATAGATCCCTCTTCGAGTTGAATCCATAAGTATTTTGTGTGCCCTGTTGATTTCCTTAAACTGTAATAAATAAAAGTACTGATTAGCATCCAGGTGATGAATCTCAAATAAATTCGTGTTCAAGAATGGGCAAAACTGTCATTTTGCTGCAGGACTGGAAATAAGCAACCAGTCGTGGACTTTGTCCAGTATAAAGTTTTCTGTTACCCTGATTTGATAGGCAAAAATGTAAATGGCACAAATTGTCAGACAGTAGTGAAGTCATGTCAATGTAAAATTTACTGGTTGATTGGTTACTAGTATATTTATTTTCATGCTTACATTGTATATCCAATTAAGGTTTAAGCACATTGTTATGGGCTCACAACTCGGCTTCCTGTGCTGTCTGTCCAGGACAGAGGTTAGTGTTAGTATGAGAGATGAAACCTGCTGTCACAACACTAATGTGGCTACTCCTATTGATAAGCAGCAAGGCATCTTTTATATCCACTATCCCACAGACAGGACAGCACATACCACATCCTTTGATAAACCAGTTGTGGACCACTGGTCGGTGTAAGTGGTATACACCTACCCACTAATCATTGCAGAGCACTCACTCTGGGTTGAAGCCAATGCTGAGATTAAAAAACCGATGCCTCGACTGAGATTTGATCCCAGTACCTACCAGCTGTGAGTCTGAAAGCTTAACCACCACACTACCAAAACGGGAAAAAAAAAATTGATGTAACTTGTTTATATTGCAGAAATTGGGATAAATTAAATAAAAAAATGTATACACTATAAAATGCAAGTTATATAATTCATATATTATTAAAATGTGCATATAAAACTGCGTGATAGGAACAGTCATGTTAATGTCCAACACAAACTGAATGACAAAAGATATTTTAACAGGTAGAGCTCAAATAATTATTTCTAGTCCTGTGTTATTGTAGTCATAAACATATACAATGTAAAGTTAAGGCAATTCCAACCCATGGGAGAAAAATGTTTTTACAATGGCCAAGTTTTAGGTAAATGTCGGTCCTCACACAAACATTTTCTAGTTTTGGTTAGAACTACTTCTTCTAAACCTGATAATAGTGACATATTGTATTAGACTTTGTGCAGTGGCTTTATTGGGTTTAACATTTATAAAACACAAAAGCTAGTCTTACGACCCGTCACTAGTTTTTGCACCTGAACATAAGCAAAAAGTAAAGTTTGTTTTATTTAACGACATCTCTAGAGAACATTGTTTTTTATCTTATCAGCTATTGGACATCAATCATATGATCATTCTGACATATATTTAGAGGAAACCCACTGCCACCACATAGGCTACTCTTTCTGATAAGCAGCAAGGTGTTTTTTATATGCACTGTTCCACAGACAGGACAACATATACCATGGCCTTTGATGAACCAGTTGAGGACCACTGGTTGGAATGGAAAAATGGGTCCACTGAGAAGGATCGATCCAATGACCGCCCGGTTCACAGGCAAACATGCTACTATGCTCCTGAATGTAAGCAGCCCTTAAATGTCTGACCAATTTACGATGACACTTAATTACCATCACTAAATCATGTTCAAGTTAATAATCATATTGCATACTATATTTATATTTTTTCAACGACAGTAAATTTCTGTTGCACACAGTTTCTTAAGGTCTCTGCTAAGTTCAAGGGCTGGATAAGGCTGGTGACAATCCTTTGTTATTCTTGTGCAATCCTCTGTTTCAACAATGTGGACAAAATATCTTGATTTGTTAAAGTTATGTAAAATTTCAAGTTATTATTACAATTTATTTACTTGTTAGGTTCATCATAAAGAAATAATTAACAAAAACAATTTTAAATTTAATATTTTTTTATCAGTTTTATAGATATATTAGGTAATTATCAACTAATCTACAATGATTACCTTATCAGAAGCTTCTGGATTATCAGGATTCTTGTCTGGGTGAAATCTGAGAGCAAGCTGGAAAAAGAGAGGGAGAAAACCCACAAAAATGTTAATGAAAGTAATGTAACACATAAACCAAGGGACAATATTTAAAAATCCAAGGCTTCCGAAAGTCAATTTGCATAGTTTTTAACGTTAGAAATAAATTGTTTGGTTACGTTAATTATTCACTGACAAGTAGATGACACCGTATTCTAATATTTGAAGACTTATTTTGCCTGAATAAAGTTTCAGTAAGGTAGCAACTTTTAATTTCTGAACTTTAATGGAAAAATGAATACCTTTCTGTAGGCCTTCTTGACATCATCTGAATTGGCAGTTTTTTGGATTCCAAGTAATTCATAAAGTGATTCACCAGACTTCCTAAGAAGAGAAATATTAAAATCCAATTGAAACTGTTAGTACAGTAGTACAAGACTGATTCAATTTCAAAACTTTACATTATGTCAACAAAAAAACCAATATGATACAAGCACTTTAAACAAAATATCTTTTCATGTGTATGAGAAGAAGAAAATTATTATTGCAAACACACTATGATAAACAAATTGTGCTTTTAACATATTTTCAATTTTAGACTGTCAGTAAATATTAGACTGTGTAGTTTGACAGTTTATATGTTCTGTTACTTATCCTATTTATAGTTACATAAATGATCTACATGTACTTGTGTACATATTCTGTCAACAATAACAGTGTCTGCTGCAAAAAAAAGTGCTGCAGAGAAGTGAAAACATTGTGGCAATGTTCATAGCATTGCTAACTGTCACAGTTACTTTTCAGACTAGAATAATGAGAGAGAAATGAAAACATTGTAGCAATGTTCACAGCATTGCTGTCACTGTTACTTTTCAGACAAGCATAATGAGAGAGAAGTGAAAACATTGTGGCAATGTTCATAGCATTGCTAACTGTCACAGTTACTTTTCAGACTAGAATAATGAGA
>JAULBS010117102.1:0-14527 GCA_032355785.1 Symmetromphalus regularis | reverse complement strand
AATAATTCTCATAAATATGTTTTTTTATTCATTGTTGAATTATTCACCGGCAAATTCTGATGTTCAGAAACGGGAGCAGCCCCACCCCCCCACTATGAATTTCGTTCCGACGCCCTTGAAATAGGAGGAGTATAGTTAACATTTACCTATTATTTATTTGCCCGTTTAAAGAAATAATCAACGAAAATAATTTCTTTTCTCTTCCTATTTTAATGTTTGTACTGTATTTGATATATATTTTTTTGCAGAATTTTACAAATTCATGTCGGAGACTGCAGAAGCGGAGGAGGAAGTGGAAAAACTCTAGCACACGACCGGAAGTAATCTTGCGTTGAACTAATTCTTACAGCTCTGAGTTGCAATTCAAATTGTGATTTACAGTTGATTTTTTAAAATATTCTGCTGGATTAGGAAGTTCATCACTGTTTCCTTTTATATCAGATGACGTCATTTCCTGTTTTATTGTTGGAATGTGGTGCCAGTTACTATCACCTGCATGCAATTTCCTTATAAATATAAAAACATAAACAGAGCCTTTGAGAAACGATCTAAATGAAAAATAATAATAACAACATTAACACTGTGGTCACAAATACTAAAAACGTCTTCTGATGTTTTGGGAAAATGCGCATGTTGATGTCTTAACCAAGTAATCCAATGTGCTCTAGTGGTGTCGTTAAACAAAACGAACAAATAACCAAGTAACCCAATGTGCTCTAGTGGTGTCGTTAAACAAAACGAACAAATAACCAAGTAATCCAATGTGCTCTAGTGGTGTCGTTAAACAAAACGAACAAATAACCAAGTAACCATTAATGCATGCAACTTGTAAACATAACAAAAAGCATTTACAAACATGTCTACATCAGTTAGATTAACGTAACACAAAACACAAACAAATTTACATCAGCTAGATCAACTTAACACAAAACACAAACAAATTTACATCAGCTAGACCAACTTAACACAAAACACAAACAAATCTGCATCAGCTAGACTAACTTAACACAAAACACAAACAAATCTGCATCAGCTAGACCAACTTAACACAAAACACAAACAAATCTACATCAGCTAGACCAACTTAACACAAAACACAAACAAATCTGCATCAGCTAGACCAACAACACAAAACAAATCTACATCAGCTAGACCGTCTGAACACAAAATACAAACAAATCTACATCAGCTAGAAAAAAATATCTCCAGTTATTACGAGAGTGACAATGAATGCTAATTAAATCATTCTTACCTGGGCAAATCTGTGTATATGTTTCTGGGTTTCCATTAAAAATAACCTGAACTCTGCGCACTCTTAATCCTTTCCAGGTTATACCACAGCTTCTTTTTCCATAATATATCTGAATATTATTTTTAAATTGATGTATGAAGTTCTGTTGTTTTTCAAAACGTCTTGGTTCGAGCACTGCATGGTGTTCGACTGTAACGAGTTCGTGTAAGGCGATATAACTTTTGTTTCATTGTATGGTGTTAGACTTGAACGACTTCGAGCCAGGGGATATAATTGTTGGTCGAGCAATGCATGGTGTTCGACTGTAACGACTTCGAGCCAGGAGATATAACTGTTGTTAGTTCGAACAATGCATTGTGTTTGACTGTAGCGTGTTTGAGCCAGGAGATATAACTGTTGTTAGTTCGAACAATGCATTGTGTGACTGTAGCGAGTTTGAGACAGGAGATATAACTGTTGTCTATAGTTTGGTCTATTTCCCGTTCCAACCAGTGGTACACAACTGGTTTATCAAATGCCATGGTATGTGCTGTCCTGTCTATGAGACGGTGCATATAAAAGACCCCATGCTGCTTATCGGAAAGAGTAGCCAACGTGGCGACAGCGGGTTTCCTCTATATACATATGTCAGAATGACCATATGTATAACGTCCAATAGCCGCTGATAAGATAAACATCAGTGTGCTCTAGAGGCGTCGTTAAATAAAGCAAACTTTACTTTCTTATGACTGCCAGGTCCCCATACAGCTTTTCTCTGCAGTTAGTAGGCTAGTAAGTCGTTTCTTTCGCCTCAAAGTTTTATTCTCATTGTCTTGGAAGAACTGAAAAAAACAAATATACAAAAATTAATAAATAAAATACAAGCAACTATTTTTCTTTTCGTGCATGATTGTTGCCTGAACGCAAAAATAATCACTTTTTTTAATCATTTAATGTTTTTCATTTGTCAGTTAAAAATACATTACAATTTTATACAGCAAAGAATTTTAATATTTCTGGGTTTAATTAACGATATTTTTTAACCATTTAAGTTGGCATGGTTACTGAAAACTCATTAATTGCATGCGTCGTTTATATTTATTTAGATATGTATGTTTGAGTTTAATACGTTTTTTAAATATTATTTATTTTAATAATACACAGTATGAAGAGTATATTGGTCTCCCACGGATAGAAGAGTGATTAGGTGGCTAACTCATGCAGTTTATTTAAAACAAATACTTACTATATAATAATCTGCACCAATGGTATGCACAGTAGTGGAACTACATTTTTGTGGCCCTTGAAGCTTGAACTGTAATGAGGGGCCTTCGCAATTTTGAGGGAACCTAACCCCCTTGCAAACTAACCAGATATCGAATCAGCAGCCCTGGAAATTCAAACAAATATACGACGGCATCATTTAATTTCTGTCGCTAATTTGTTTTGCTACGGCATTACAACGGCAATTTTTAAAAATGAGCATACTATAGGGGAGGGCAGGGACTGGGGGTACTCCCACAGAATTATTGTTTGATTTTAGAGGCTTGGAAATGAATTCAAGACCACTTTGACGTATATTAGTGGTGTTCCCACTACAAGCATGGAAACACCTATCTTTAAAAATAAATTTTAAAATATCCCAACAATTTGAGGATACAGAGTTATACCTTCAGAAAAATTAAGGGTACGGAATTTTATCCATTTTTACATGGCAAAAATCTTGACTGCATAACATTGTTTGTTTTTTTATGTCGTAGCAACGATCTTTATTGAGTATATTGTAATAGTCATCTCGACAGACTTATAAGACCATACACAATGATGCGGAACGGCTGTGTAAATAATAAATAATATAAAATAAATAACAGTAAAGTTTGTTTTATTTAACGACAACACATTGATTTTTTATCTTATCATCGGTTATTAGACCCATTTCCAGTTTGGGCTATTTTCCTTTCAACCAGTGGTCCACAACTGGTTCATCAAAGGTTGTAGTATGTATTGTGCTGTCTGTGGGACGGCGCATATAAAAGATCCCTTGCTGCTTATCGGAAAGAGAAGCCTATGTGGCAGCAGCGTATTTCCTCTAATAAATGTCAGAATGACCATATGATTGACGTCCAATAGCCGATGATAAGATTAAAATCAATGTGATCTAGAGGCGTCGTTAAATAAAACAAACTTTAACTTTAGATAGAACTAAATGTTTTGTTAAGGACTGCGTGTTCATTGCGCAATTTGGCACACTTCTTCGTCTGCGTTCAAGCCATAAGGTTAGCAAAGTAGATGGAAGGAAATTTTAATAAATCGGACAAAAATGGAATTATACGTTTTGTTCTGTTTCTACCAAAATGCACTCAGTGAATCCGTAACAAGAAATAACGCGTGTTGTTTTACTTTTATGTTATTTTTTTCCACCTGTATCCAATCTTCAAAGAATCTTCTAAACCGATTTACACAATCATAAAGATGTCAGTAAAATGAATGTTTGTTTTGTTTTGTGCTTTTCGGGTTGTTGTAGTCTTCTTCTTTTTCTTTTTTTTTGGGAGGGGGGGGGTGTTAAAATTCTTTCTTCATGTCCTGTATAAGTGTATGTGTGTGTGTGTGTGTGTGTAAAAGAAACTCACAACCAATCTTTCATCACCCCACGACCTCAGATGCATACTTATTGTTAAAAAGAACAAAACAAAAGAAGTTTAAACTTCCTGGATCTACATTTTGCGTAATCTATAACTATTCGTTTGTTTCCTGCCTGCCTCCCCCCTTCCCTACCTGCCTCCCTTGTTCACTGCCTATCTGCCTGCCTGCATGCTAGTCCACCTGCCTACCTGTCCGTCTGCCTGCCTACCTGTCTGAGTGCCTACCTGCCTGTCTGTCTGCGTGCCTACCTGCCTGTCTGTCTGCCTGCCTACCTGCCTGTATGTCTGTCTGCGTGCCTACCTGCCTCCATCCCTGCCTGCCTGTCTGCCTGCGTGTCTACCTGCCTCCCTTCCTACCTGTCTGTCTTTCGGTCCGTCTCTCTGCCTGACTGCCTTCCAGTTCTTCAGTCTGTCCTCTTGTCTGTGTGAGTGTTTTTAAAATCGCTTCAGTGTCTTTAATCTGGTGTAAGACATGCCTTCCTTGTAAACGTGTCGTAGCTACGTACCGCAACGTGTATCTTGGACAGACGTGGATGACAGATGACAGGCAGGACACCTCATAGCAGACGACTTCTTTACACTATACCTGAACGGGAGGCAGCCATCTTGAATACAACAGAAAATGTATGTATAAATTCTCATTTTCTTATTACCGTTTTAATGTTGTAATGTTGGGGCTAATTCTGGACCTTAATTAACGGGGAAAGTTGGGATTTAAGAGTCATAAAAACGTCTGTAGTTATTGGGGTGTTTGAGTTAAGAACGCAATTACAGTTAAAGTAACAGTATTATAGTTGCAAAAGGCGACAATCCTCAAAAAATATTTCATTTGAAATGCATAGCATTTAAAAGGGAATGGGATGTAGCTCAAACGGTAGAGTGTCCGCCTGTGAACCGGTCGGTCGTCGGACAGATCTTCTCAGTGGACCCATTTGCAGTTTGGGCTATTTTCCGTTCCAACCAGTGGTCCACAAGCAGTTCATCAAAGGCCGTGGTATGTGCTGTCCTGTATATTGCTGCTTATCGGAAAGTGTAACCTATGTGGCTTCAGCGGGTTTCCTCTAAATAAATGTTAGAATAACCATATGATTGACGTCCAATAGCCGATAAGATAAAAATCAATCCGCTCTAGAAGCGTCGTTAAATAAAACAAACTTTGCTTTTCTTTACCAATACTGCCATTTTTAACTATTTATGATGAACGAAGGGGAAAATCTATATTTAAGTGCTCCTATATCGCATTTAAATCACACTACGGATACGTTTAAAGTAAATTAAAACAAATCGTGTTTCGTGACTAAAAAACAAATCACATACATCAAAGAGAGACCGCCACGTTATGTAATAAACATTATCTGTTGCCACCGCAATTAATATGATTAATAGTTTATTTTGGAAACACCCCCGCGGCGATGTGTAAATAAAAACCAGAAAAAAGGAAACGAACCTGGCGTGAGATTCGGACAAGCCTGCAGGTGAAGTGGGGTTCTTGGCGGGAATCTACATATTAATCGGCTTGAAACGACATCTACTTGTAGTTAATTATTGTGTTTGCTTGTAAACACAACACTCAACGTTTACTCTGTCTGGTAAGTGTTTACAAACATATAACAAAGGTTATTTATTTGCCAAAAAATACACATTTTATAGGCATAAACATATAATAATAATTAAAATAATATAATTGTGAACGATAGTAAAAGGTCAATGCATGGTTAATAACAAATTAAATATTGTTTTATTTAACGATGCCTCTAGAGCACATTGATTTTTATCTTATCATCGGCTATTGGACGTCAATCATATGATCATTCTGATATATGTTTTAGAGGAAACCCGCTACCGACACATAGGCTACTCTTTCCGAAAAGTAGCAAGAGGTCTTTTATATGCACTGTACCACAGACAGGACAGCACATACCACGGCCTTTGATGAACCAGTTGTGAACCACTGGTTGGAACGGAAAATAGCCCTGACTGCAAATGTGTCCACTGAGAGGTCATGGCATACAAGTAACATGTACAACATCATCATGCTCGATTAAAGTCTGTGGCTTATTCAAGGCGACGAGCACTCACTAGACTGTGGCATGTTCAGAATGGCGAGCACTCGCCAAACTAGCATGTTCAGGACAGCGAACACTCGCTAAACTGGCATGTTTAATACAGCCAACACTCGCTAGACTGTGGCATGTTCAGAATGGCGAGCACTCGCCAAACTAGCATGTTCAGGACAGCAAACACTAGCTAAACTGGCATGTTTAATACAGCCAACACTCGCTAGACTGTGGAATGTTCAGAATGGCGAGCACTCGCAAAACTGTAACATGTTCTGGCGAGGCAACACTCGCTCAATGTAATATGTTCAGGCGAGTGAACACTCGCATTCGCTGGCTAGGCTGGATTTTATGCCTGAAGTTAGATAAATGTAATACTGAAGAAGACCACTGTAAACAATCATTGGTCGTGAGAGCCCCCACCTCCCCCGCCCACAAACCCTCGAACTCGTCACACAACTTATAAACACAGGTCTATGATATACGTTTAAATGCACCAAATGTAAGTGTGTGTGTGCCTCATTTGTTTCCCGCTTTCCAGTGATGCAAACACACAAGCCATAGTGGTATCGGAAATAGAATTAAAATTATTTTCGTCGATTTTTTCTTTCATAGTAAACTGACAAGTAAATATTTTGTAAATATATATTTCATGACACCTTACCTAATTTAGCATTTACACCGTCTTGCACATCAATAAAAGACCAAATAAATAAATGCCGAATTAGGTATAGTGTCTTTAAATATATATTTACAATATATTTACTTCCCAGTTTACTATGAAAGAAATAATGAAAGAAAATATGTTTTTATTCTATTTCCGACACTACTTTAGTACTATTTTCATTCAATGCACTCCATCATTTAATACATTAGTGTAACGCTTGAGAAATTCACATTTATAATTTATAATGTTAATTTGTGATTACTTGATGGCTATTTTCACACCATAAACACATCTAAATTACTAATATGACATACAGAAATATTTAACATAATATTTACATACACTTGAAGACATGATCATTTTTGTCTTACCCGTTTTTCTAGTATTCCAATTTGTCTGGACCCTTCCGCATTCCGAGCCAGTACTATAAGTTACTGACACATAAAATATATTTCATGAGTGTTGATGACGTCATATTATATTTATTTCTGTGTTGTAGACAACACAAGTAGAAGTTGATGACATTATCTCCTTACCTAGGTATCGATGGCAACACCTGACCATAGTGGATTATGTCAACTGGACATATTATAATACACATAAATAGCGTCATAACAATCAATGACGTCATATTTTGCGTTGTTCTCTAATACAATGATCATGGTTACTTAGATCAACTGGCCTCATAATATATATCGCTGTGATCGTCAAGTGATCACATAACTTATCTGCGTTGGACGCTAGAAACACAAATCTTCACCTTGTGACATCACCTTTCTGTGTGGTACCACAAAAACACAAATCTTTTACACATGACGTCACCTTTCTGCGTTGTACCCTAGTGACACAAAAAAGTTTACCACGTGATGACGTCATCTTTCGGCAGTATACCCTAGTAATAAACAATTTTTACCACGTGATGACGTCACATTTCAGCAGTGTATCCTAGTAACAAACAAATCTTTATCATGTGATGACGTCACCTGCCTATATTGTAACCTAGTGACAAAAAAGTCTTTACCACATGATAACATCACATTTCGGCAATGTACCCTAGTAAAACACAAGTTTTTACCACGTGATGACGTCACATTTCTGAGTTGTAGCCTAGAAACACAAACAAGTCTTTACCACGTGATAATGTCACATTTTGGCAGTGCACCCTACTAACAAACAAGTATTTATCACGTGATGACGTCACTTTTCTCCGTTTTATCCCATAGACACAAACGAATCATTACTTTAGTTTACTCAACTGGTTTCTGGTGTCATTATAATAAGAATAAATAACGTCATAACGTTATGACGTCAGCGTTTGTGAGGAGTACACAAATAACACAGATTGGTCGATGTGGTTTTGGTCGAGTGATTACGTCATCACAGAAATGAATAAGATTCTGGCTGACGGTCATTTTTCAATATCATGAGTTGACTGATATTGTACGTGACGTGGTCTCCTCGCTACTAGTGTCTTCTCCTATAAGCCAGTATGTTAAAACTTCCCCTTTACCCTGAAATAAAGCAAACCGATCGTTTAATGGGTTTTCTTTAAGCACTCCAAGTTAGCGGGAGTCGGAAAAAAAAAAAAAATCATAATAATAAAAAAAAAATTAAAAAAAATTCTTTATTTAAATAAATGAAAATAAAATAAAACATTAATCCTCACCCTCCTCCCCCCCAAAAAAATAAAAAATAAATAAATAATAACACAACAAAAAAAGATCACAGCCCGAAAGCCCCTCATGACTGACTGGTATTCAGATATAATCACAACTGATGAAAAAAAAAATAATAATCACATAACAGGAATAGGTCCAGAATTTTGAAACTGATACAGTCTGGAAAACCCATAATTATCTTCCTGTCCCCTTCATCAAGAATCCCAAAAGTCCCACAATTATTTTATTATAATATAAAAAAAAATTAAAACATGTTACTCAAGGCTCTTTCCACCCCATCCCCTCAACCCGCACTCATCCGGAAAACAAGATTAAAAAAAAAAAAAAACTCATGAATTTAATTATCAAAATGTTTAAAGACGTAACCAAATGTGATGATCTAAATGTGAAGACTCATATCTTACCTTCATTTCCACTAACCCCCTCTTTTCCACTCTGAACGTTTTGAATTCAGTCAGAGCGTCTTTCGTTTGTTCACTAATATGAATTTTCAAAGCTGGAATGAAAAGAAGATGAACGCTAGACAATATACTGAGTGAAATAATAATAAAAAATATGATCGGATGGAAATATTAAGCATTTAACTCAGTATTAATAAAGCAATCCCGCCAATTAATTAAATGTCCACGGCAAAAATAAATGTTGTGGAGAAATAGTGTCATGGTAATTTTAGCATTCACACGTTTCCAACTGAGTTTGAAAAAATACATCTTGGTACAAAAAAAAAAAAAATAATAATAATCATTCTGCGGTAAAAAAAAGCACCACGGAGAATGAAAAATCTGTAGCAATCTCCAGGGAAATATGAAGGGGATATAGAGTATTGTTTGTTAATCTTAAAAATATGTCAAACTTGGTTGGGCTGCCTTATGAAGGGATACAGTTTTGAATCAGAGTTTTGTTGTGTGTATATATATATATATATATATATATATATATATATATATATAGCTTACGTAATCCATTTGATTCCATCCGTGACGTCGTGTTAACTGTATCTCCAAACAAACAATATCTCGGCATCTTGAGACCCACAACACCAGCACACACACTTCCTGAAATTGAAATTATATATAATTATATTGTCATTTATGTCCTCATAATCTCGGCATCTTGAGACCGACAACACAACCACATACTTTTCCTAAAATTATATATAATTATATAATACACATAATTAAATATACCTTCCTCGGCGTCCATAACAACAATGAAAGTTATACATATCAACAGAAGGTTTTACCATATCATTGTGTTTGTCATTAATGTACGCTTAACATTTATACGAAAAATATACTTTTATCATATTATAACGTACTTGAAATGAATTACATAGAATAAAGAGTTTTACTGTAGCAAGTATACAACACAGTTTACCTCATAATCACCCTGCATAGAATATAGAAGAGTTGTATTATTACATACACATGCCCACCTTTGTAAGCACCCATAACGTATATTACATGGAATATGGTAACAAACTATATTTTAAGAAAAACACACTAGCTCACCTTCACAGCTTGGGTTGCCTGCACTCGTGGCAAGGCAAGTATTGTGGCCCCTAACCCGTGGACCGTTAGCACTTTTCCACAAGTCCAGTATTGAACCCCTTACGCCCAAGCACATGTATTGTATTTTAAGAAAATACTAAAGTAATTAAAGTAAAATGGATTTGATGCTAGTATACTCAAATTTATTTTAAATCTCCTGGTTTTAATTTGTGCAAATTTTACATTGAAATCGCTCTCAACTGTTCGAACATAGGGAAATTTTCTGTTAGGCCACGCCCATGTTACGCTACAGTGGTATTAACACTTATTACACAGAATACGGCACACAATTGCTCTAGAACACACATACGCTAACTCACCTGTGTGCAGTCCTATTCGACATTTGAGCTGCTCTTCGGGACGATGTCGGATACGAAACTTGAGAACTTTGTCAAGCAAAGCCAGCGACATCCTGGCTATTTCTCTGACATGAAGATTACCATTCTCCACCGGCATGCCAGACACGACCATGTAAGCATCACCTATTGTCTCCACCTAAAACGAACATATTGTAAATACAATTCTCTACAGACATGCCCAATAGCGACCATGTAAGCATCACCTATTGTCTTCACCTAAAACGAACATATTGTAAATACAATTCTCTACAGACATGCCCAATAGCGACCATGTAAGTATCACCTATTGTCTCCACCTAAAACGAACATATTGTAAATACAATTCTCTACAGACATGCCCGACACGACCATGTAAGTATCACCTATTGTCTCCATCTAAAACGAACATATTGTAAATACATATACTTGGGATATTTTACCAATCTCTGAGGACCAACACATCTGCATTTTCTCTGTTCAGTCACGGAGGGGAATGTAGTTCAAACAGTAGCGTGTCCGCCTGTGAACCGGTAAGTCGTCGGATCGATCCTTCTCAGTGGACCCATTTGCAATTCGGGCTATTTTCCATTAGAGCTTGTGGTCCACAACTAGTTGATCAAAGACCATGGTATGTGTTGTCCTGTCTGAGGGATGGTACTTGCTGCTTATCGAAAAGAGTAGCCTATGTGATACCAGTGTGTTTCTTCAAAATATATACAAATGTCATAATGACCATATGATTGATGGTCAATAGCCGATGATAAGATACAAATCAATGTGCTCTAGAGGTGTCGTTAAATAAAACAAACTTTACATTAATTTACTGTTCAGTCATATATCCCATAATTATTATGGGCGGAGCTCCAAATTTGTTTTCACATACTCCAGGCTGGGAAACACTTGTCTGCTGGCATGCCTGAAATGGATTTGATCCCAGTATCTACCAGCCATGCGACAGGGAGATTAACCACCATGCTAGCGGGATCGGTTTAAAAAACGGAAACAATAAAGAAAGAAAAGAAAGATAGAAAAGAAAATATTTAAGCATAATTCCCATATAACTGTGAGAAGAAATCTTACCTTATATACATCGTAATTTTCTATAGTTGCATCAAACGTCGTGTACAGATCATTTAGAAAGTCAACTATCTGAAATAGACAACCAACATATGTTGCAGTATAGATCAGGCCCGTAGGACAGCTTTTCGAAGTAAGGGCTCTTTTTTCAAGGTGGGGGAGGGACTAATTATTAAGTGTGTATAAAATGGGTTGTGCGAAAGTGCAAATCTTTACGCAAAGAAATAAAAACCTGGTGGAAACAGTATGGGGTCTGATCCCCACCTAGTTGTTTTATTTTAATTTGTTTAATTCCCTCAAAATATGAAATATAAATAATTAATATTATAGGTATATTGTAAGGTGTCCAATAATTTAATATATTTTAGAAACACACACACACACACACGCACGGACGAACTCGCACACACACACACACACACACACACACACACACACACACACACACAGAATAATAGTTATCATAGTTAGTTGAAAATTTCAGGACATGTTAAAAACATCATGTATTTGACTTGTGTATAGTTTCATCGCAATAAATATATGTTTAGTTGAAAAGTACCCTAACCCTTAAAGTTCTGGACTTTGTTTTTGACCACCCGATATATTCTACACAGCAAAGATAGCCACATGTTTCACATGTGAATTGGTGACAAATGTGTCACATATGTGAGTATTTATGGTGTTTCTTTCCCAAGTAATCAACAAGGTGTTCTTAGCAAATGTTCTTAATAATGAAAAAACAGTTGGCTAAAGTAATTGGAAAGTGGCCTCTGTAGGATTTTAGGTGTACTTGGTCCAGAAATGTATAACGGATATTTAAAATATCAAATGAAATATACGTTCCTTAGCAACCAAGATGGTGTCCATAGCAACAGAGAAACTTATAAATATTTACAGAAGCCCTTTCAAATGTTATTGTGTATGTCATTAACGTATGTTTAACATTTATATGAGAAACACTTTTATCATATGTTTAATGTACATTTTTTTAAACGTACGTTAAACATACGTCTGCCTATTTACATGAAAAAATTACATTCATGAACGTACGTTAAACATATGTGGCTGTTTTTGCTGTGTACACTATACAAAATATATAAAGTTAACAGTTATTAATAAATGTCCCTCCTCTCTCCTATATGTTATCGGTTCTAACGTACCTGCATAGGAGTGCTCTCGGCTGACATGGCTGTGAATCCACAAATATCACTGAAGTAAATAGTGACGTTTTCAAACGTCTCGGCGGTCACAGTTTCCCCGTGTATGAGTTGTCCTGCCACTGACCTGACACAGACAGATAACAGTCATATACAATTATAATGTTTATCATGTCAATCAAATTATTCAAAACCATAAACAAACTAATTTTTTATTTTTAATTAAAATCGAAAGTGACCATATCTGCGAAGATATACATAGGTGGTGTTATGTTATTCACTGAAAATAATGTTTAACTGAAGTGAAATTTCAATGCTTCAACTACGGCAATTAAGAAAATATCTACGGCAAAATTAATGCTTTGGAGAAATAGTATACACGGCATTTTCCACGGCAATTTTTTTTTAATAATACTTTTAAAAATACATCTTCCAAAAAAAAACTAATTTTTTTTTTTATCTATGCCAACAAAAGTGCTGTGGCAAATGAAAAACTCTGCGGCAATCTACATGGCATTCCAGATTGCCACAAGTAATTTGAAGAATTGTAATTCAGCATATATTTTGATACCTGCTTTTCCGAAATGTTAGTTGTCATCTCTTTGTTTTAATGATGAAATGAAAGTCTGACTACATTTGAATTGTCCAAAATACAGTTATAACTGTTTACGAGTAGATACTGCACATACTTGGGTAACATGGAATAAAGTAAATCCTCGGCTTTCCGCTTCTCTTCCAGGTAGTCCGATGTCCGCTCAGCTACCAGAGCCTCCAGGTTGTTAGCATATTGCTCCATCCTTGACAACAGGTTGTCCAGTATATTACCCTTATCACCGTCTCTGTAGTCAAATAAGAGAACATATGTACCTTTATTCATTATTTGTTTGAACCAAGAGAGCGAAAAAAAAAAAAAAAAAAAAAAAAATTGATAATAATAATAATTTTTAAAAATCATTATCCAGTAAAACATCTAGCTCTGTCATAATAATAATAATAATAGTAATAATAATAATTTAAACAAAATTAATTTTCTATTAAAACAGTTAGAACCATCATACAACTCGCACCAGTAGATATTAGATAATAAGAATAATAGTACTAATAATAATAATAGTCATAATAATAAAAATAATAATATAACAATAATAATAATAAAAACAAACAAAAAAACTACACTTTCATATAACACCCACAAGAAGTTACTAGTACTACTAATAACAACAATAACAATACTAATAATAATAACACTACTACTAATAACAATAGTAACAATAATAATAATAACAATACTACTACTAATAATAATTATAATAACAATAATAATAACATCAATAATAATAATAATAATAATAACAATAGTAATTATTATAACAATAATAATAATAATAATAATACAATAATAATAATAACAATAATAATAATAACAATAATAATAATAATAATACAATAATAATAACAATAATAATAATAATAATAACAACAATAATAATAATAGTAATACAATAATAATAATAACAATAATAACAGAAATAATAATAATGCTAATTTCTAATGATAAACTTGAATGTCTGGAAGTCTGGTTTCAGGTCTGGCTCATGTTTGACTAGATGTCAAAATTACAAAATGTTTGACATCCAATAGCCTACGATTATTAAATCAAAGTGCTCTAGTGGTGTCAAAAACTAAAAATTAAAATAAGTAAATAAATAAATATCAGTTCTTCTACCGAGTGCCTTTATATATACATGTATATACATCTCAAACAGAATACTCAACACCAACATAACTAGCAAGAAGTTTATATGTTATATTGTTTTATTCCTACTTGTTTAGTTTTCTAATGGTAGACTTGAGTGCTTGGAAGTCCGGCCTCTCCATCGGGTCCTCTGACCAGCACTTTCGTATGACGCCCGCCAACTCGTCTCGTGGACAGTCATAGTCCTCTAGAGATGGCCGGAAGTGTTGCCTGAGACCTTTACGAACTTTGTCCAGTATCTCTACAAATATAAACAACAATACTGGGTTCTGAAGCAAATAACATTTGAGAGCAAGCCATATGTATGTATATGAATAAAGATGAGATCGCTAAACATCTATTCAACATTCAATATTTACAGTGATTTATATAG
>JAULBS010117091.1:0-14527 GCA_032355785.1 Symmetromphalus regularis | reverse complement strand
ATGGATGGATGGATGGATGGATGGATGGATGGATGGATGGATGGATGGATGGATGGATGGATGGATGGACAGACAGACGGATGGTGGCACAAACAGAACAAATAAATGATCATTATATACCGCAAACCTTGTCAGAGATAATAATAACATGTAATAGCTTCCCTGTTTTTTTAAAATATGTTGTATCTTACCAGTTCCTTTTTAGACTGACAATAAACATCTGGTCTGTGATAAAGCTGAAATATAAACAACAGATTAAAACAACTTTGGCAGACTTCTGGTGTCAACAAAAGTGTTAAAATTTCAAATACTGTAGATGAATAGTTTAATTAAAAAGTACTAGAACCCTTGCTTATGAACTGTTTAAAGTCTACACTAAAGACTCTAAACTGATGTTAAATAAAGTCCTGAATTAAAGAATGGACTTTAAAGTCTTGGTTCCAGTCTTCTAATCGTTTTATAACTATGCAGCCTGAATATATTAAATGTGACTTCTAATGGAATTAAAAGCTTTACATGCTTATAAAGCAGGTATTTTGGAATATGAATTGACTGGAATAAATTCCCCTAACACATTCTGTTTCATAGAATTAACAGTTTTCATCTTTCACTAGCATAAATAAAGGCAATGCATTGTTGGATCGAGTTAAGAACTGTGATTATTTACGATGGAGATATTTTAGAACAAGATATACCACAAAAAGCAAAGCATTCATTTCATGACATTTACTCACTGGCCTCAATGTGGAGTTGTTACATGTGTAGTTTTGTGAACCATGCAGGTCATAGGGATCCCAGTCAACCTCTAGATGCCACTACAAAAATAAATATACTTAAACTGTTTATCACTCATGAATACCACTCATAAATCTTACTAGAATCTGTATTGTAATATGATTAATTAGTCGGACTAAATAACAAATTCCTGTACTGAAAGCAAATCTTCACAATTTGTTCTAATACAGGAGCAGGTGCAGACATTGTTGCATGAAGAGGTGAGTTCAAATTATGGCAGGTGAAGTCAGATATTGGCTGCACTACAGGTCTGAAGTCACACAAGAAGGATGTGGGGAAATTTTATTATAATAACCTTTAAAATAATTTTGGTATATCTTGGGCTCATCAGCAAAGGTATATTTGTAAAACATTACTGGTAATAAAAGAATTAGCTTTCAGCAGTGGGTTTAACCCTCAAAACCTTCCTCCTGCAAATTATCACGTAAGCCCAAAAGACACTATTTGATAATACTTATGTCTGCAATAATTACACTGGCATGACTGGTAATTTTTCAGTATCAGAAATGACAGACATTTCAGAAGTGATATTTTACCATAACCTGAAGCTACGTATATCAATACGATACAGCCCAATAGCTTCAATCAACAAAACATGGTTAAGCTAACATCGGAAGTGGAATATTTCTTTCTTAATACAAAAAGTCAAGAAATAATTCTGCAAATTAGTACATGTATCTCTCTAATTTCTATTGGCATTATTTAATCATTTTTAACTGCAATTTTTGCCTATTCAATGCCTAAGCTAACATTTGAAAAAAAAAGGGCTATACATTTTCAAAGAATTTATTTAAAAAGGTAAATATGTTACCATATTGTTGTCACAGTTTGGGTTTAGCACACCATGTGGAATGCCTCCATGTGGATCTGATGTGGTCTTTATGGAGTGAGGAGATGACAAGCTGACAAACACAATGTCTAGCATCAAAATGAAGAACAAGAACATCCTCCTTCACCTTCAACACAAATAATAAAACATTATAAATAAAGAGGTTAAAATTACCATATTCATGATCTCCAACTGTTTAGAGACAAGACTGGCTCAAGGGAGGAACAGGAGGACAAGCCTCAGTGATGCCATCAGGGGTTGAAAAAAACCACTGCCCAACGCCCGGGGCAAGTGGAATATGATGGTCGGGCAACTGATCTGCAAGATCTAACTTGCCTGTGGGCAAGTAAACTTTCAAGTTATTACATTCTCAATACAATGACAAAATTTCTTATTTGTAAAATACAATAATTCTCTATATAGTTTAGTGATTCTCGACAGATATGGGACGATGTTTTCAAATTTGTAGGTCTACCCAAGAAGTGATTTAGTGATTATCCAGTGTTTTAAATGCTTTTAATGCTGTACTAGCTATTATGTTAAGACTACTTGAATACAGTTGCAATAAAACTCTTTTTGAAAGTTGTTTTAATTTATTTTCAATAGTTGTGGTTCGTCCACATTAATGTTTTGGCCCATTACAAATGAAGTTGTTTACCTTTGTATTGAATTAAATAGTGATTTAACGACTCCCCCCACCTCCCCACAAGCATAAAAATAAACATTGGCTATTGGGGTTAAACTGTTCAAATTAAAATATTCTAAATCATTGTAAAGAGATGATTTATAATATGGAAAACTATACAATATTTATCTTTGTGAACACATTTTTCATGTTTTATTTATTTAAGAAATTTTAAATATTTTAATGTTAGACTGATGTATGCTGTATTTTTATTTTATAAAAAATATCTGGATCCTTTTGTTTGATTAATTCATGAACATCCCTTAATCAAAATCAATAAGACTAATAGTATAATACATTTACTGGTTCAGTATAGTTAGCATATATTGTGTATGACATGAAACATATTTTAGTGTATTTGTTAGTGATTTTGTTTGGGCAAGTGAAAAAGACAAATCTCACTTGCCCTTGGGGAACCCCTGGCCATCATTGCAATGTTGTATGGTGTTTTATCTTTCTAAATGGTATGCCCTTACATATCATTTTATGGCATCTGGCATACAAAATGAATGAAATGTCAAATTTAAGAAATACCAGATTTTTTGGATATGACAGGTAATAGCTGACAGTATTTTAATAGATGAGATTGGCTTAAAGTTGAACCAGCATGAATAAGGGCCAATTTCTTGTCGACAGTTCAACCTCGATTCTCAGTTTAAACTAGATCCACAAGTGTTAAAAGAATGGGTTGAACTGTAGATCATGGCTGAACTATCGACGAGAAACTGGGCATAACTGTCAATCTTATTATGGACAGTAAGAACACTGCAGTGCCTCAAAATAAGTGCTGCATATGATTTGGACAACATCCACCACAAAAAGGCTATATAAACTGATTATGTATCCACAATATGTTGTCAGAACAAAAAAAAATCTGGAGACTCAAGGGTTAAAATAATTGGTCACCTAGCTGCTAATAGTGATCACATTTAAGGGTTGGCACCTACTAAGAAAGGTGTTAACTATGGCTTCTAACCTGACACTTTGGAGGACAATTCAAAGAACTGGCCCCCAAAACTCAAGACATTATTTCAACCCCTTAAGTCTTCAACTGAATGTAATTTGCATGAAGTAAATATAAATGTAACAAAACTTTACAATTTATGATAGGTAACGAGTATGAATGTCATGCATCACCCAGGTAGTTCCATCACCAGCACACCCTCTCTGTCTAGCAGAACTCTTTCTCATTAAGTACTACACAGAAGTACTATAATTAGCCTATCATATACTATGCATTTAAATAACAAAGAAATATAAATGTACCTTTTATGCAATTTTAAAAAACAAAACAAAAAACTAATATCTTTTTTTTACTTGACCTTAACTTTATTAGTTTGATACAAGCACAATAATAATAAAAAATTATTTTAAAATTTTAATTTTCTTGCATTATATGTTTGTACAAACTGACAAATAAATACAAAAAAAGATTACAAAAAATATTTTCTTTTCAATTTATTTTTGAAACCAATTACTTTGCTGTCCACACTTCCTCTAGAGGGAAATCTAGTACATGTATAAACTTATGAGCAAACTATCGACTGACATTTAATAAAGTTCAAACTGAAAGTGAAGATATTGGACATTGTTCAAAAGTATCGACATCTTCCTGTCTGTACACATTTGGTTGAAGGAAGTGGGCATGATGTTAAAGCCTGCCATCTAAATTGAAATCAGTCATTAAAATGCTGTTTGAAATGCCTCAAAAAATCTACATTTCATGTAAAAAAATCTACATTTCATGTAAAAAAATCTACTTTTCATGTAAAAAATATCTACGTTTCATGCCTAAAAAAAATCAATATTTAATGCATACCAATACAAAGGGTAATGGACTGAAAATTGGTACTCTCTACAAACAGAAAACTGTTAATAATTTTCAATGTTTTCTTACAAAACAATCGATTAACCATCTAAACCAACATTAACAGTATCTTTTTTTTATTTTATCATCACTAGAGCATATTGACTGGGATGGGAAATTGACTGTGAAAGAAGAATAAAAAAAGAATTAAATCCAATCAGAGTTGTCAGGATACAGTGGAAGTGGCTAGCCTCACAGCTCAGGGACTGCTTCAGGAATTTTAAAAGTGTGGTTGAAAGTGTTTAGAAATTCATCACTGAAATGGGGGTTCAAAGTAAATTAAGATCTAATTATAAAGGAAGAACAAATTGTGGGCCCTTAGAATCCTGATTGGATCTGCATATATAAACCAATTTGAAAAGCATTGACCTTGAGTCTAGCTGACTGAAAGAAAGAAAACAAAAACATGTCTAAATCTGTAGAGCTGTCAGGATACTGTGTCACCCCCACAGTTTCACTGCACTAGAAAGCTAACAAACGAAAGAAATCTCATAACAATATTGATTGCTTACAGTCCAGCACCCATTCATAAAGGTATGTCTAGGTGAAGCCATCAAGTGATCAGAAGGCAGATTAGTAGAGAAATAACATTAACTCTGAGTATCATATTACCTAGTTCTTTTAACAGTAATCTCTCAATTGTAATTTGTCAAGTGTAATGTAGTGTAAAAAGTAAACCAGAATGGCAATGCTGTGATGTCTTGAATGCAAGAGTTGGAGAATAACATAGACCAAAAAATCATTAATATTATATTTAAAAGCTGGTATTTAAATGAAACAAGTAAAATGGTGAGTATTATATATTATTACCCTTTAGAAACAATATATTTTCCGTAACCTCCCGAGGGAGAAGAACCTTTTACTAAAAGCTGTTTTACATTTTTATTTACTTCTCTCTGGTGACATCATCACTTTTTGGGGTTTTGACAATCAAGGTTTAATTTCTAAACAACTATTTAAGTTAGACTGAGGTAATAAATACAATAACCTATTCAACACAGATTATCTGTCCCTCATGACATTAATGTTGTCACACATAATTAGGAAGTTATTGTTTATGGGTTTATGGATCATGTGTGCAATTGTTATCTTTAACTCTAAAAATAATAATTAAAAAAAGTATAGAAAATGTTGAACTTTGAAGGAAATTCTAATTAAATTACATTGATCTATCATTTTGCTTTAGCAAACAATATTTTTTGACATGATTTTAAACATTTAAAAAATTCTCTTTAAGAAGTACATGATTAAATGACAAATTAAAATAATTAGAATTTGGATGAGTAGATGGAACTTTATCCTTACTTTTAACAAAGATCTAAATGACCTTGACTTAATATCATTGGTTCATATATTTTTAAAATTATCAATTTGTCAACTTTCTTCTTTTTTTTCTCTTTTTTTTAATGACACTCTAGTGCACTTTAATTTATTAATCATCGGCTATTGCATGTCAAATATTTGATAATTTTGACAAAGTCATGTGTAAGTCTTCAATGGGTTTTGAAGCACTTTCTTCAACTTGAGAGTCCAATGTCCTACAATTGGACCACTGAAGCTTGTTTCATGAATATTCAGACAAAACATGAAAAGCATCCACGAGAGAATGCAAGTGTGATTGACAGTTAAAACAGATTTCTTCAAGACAAACAATGCTATCAGCACTGGGTTATGCCTACTGCACACAAGAGTTACTTGAGACTTTTTTTCTGAGCTGATAACTCTTATGTGTGGTGACATTTGATGAGATTTTCGGCTTGCAAGGCCATGGGGAAAATATCTATCATGTTTGATATTTTTGACCATACAAGGTGAAAATCTCACAGTGTATGGGGAACATGAGTTATCAGCTCGGCTGAATTTACAACGTAGCCAATAGCTTGCATTGGATATATGTTTTAATGCAATAAATGTAACATTTATTTGTATTTTACTGAAAATATAACAGACATTCGTATTTATTTTGTTTATAAACAATCATTTTGTATATTTGACAAAATTAGTCTTTTACAACAATGATGTAATTATTATGTACATGATGTCATACTGACAAAACTGTCAAAAATTAATTGCATAATTTTTTATTTTTTTTTAGCAAGAACAGGATTAAAATACTTCTTCTATAATATTTTTTGTTGCTATTATAGTTGTAAATAATAACAATAATAATATAATACAAGAAAATTTGGAATAATAAATTATGGAATGCTGTCATTTACTTTCAGTATTTAAGAGTATGCCAGCTTAATCCATTTTACCAAGTTTTCTATAGAATTAACATACCAACAGTCTGTCCAGTAATTGTTTCTTATCACTTATATGTAGTCTACCTATCACTGATGGTTTTATCTTCCAGAAGGCTGCAAGAAAGAAAAATGTAGTCATGGGAAATAATATAAATGTCAATGTGTAAAAATTAATGGAACATTTTCTAAATTAAAATGTTTTATTATTCCAGTGTTTTTTGTTATTTTCCTATGGGAAATATCAACCATTGGTTTAAACAGATATTTCACTGGGTCACTCAGGCTGTTAAGACCAATGAGCTTGTCTGTAATAAATATGACATCACAATAATTTAACAAAAGTGCAAATGACATCATCCACAATATTACAGGCATGCATGTTTCTAAAATGAAACACACAAAGGAAGTTTAATGAGTGGAACAATTAAAATCTTGATAATAAACAGAATATCAAACTCACCACCATTTATTATCAAATTTATGTTCCTCGTGAAATAAATCGTATAAGAAAAGGTAGTTTGTTTAATATCCACTACATAAATCCTGTTCTCTCTTGCAAATGCTACTATAACAAGTTCATTCTAGCATGGATGAACGATCATGTCATTCTGACTCCATTTAAGACCTAATGAACCTGTATATATTATATGAACATGGATGAGTGATTATGGCATGCTGACTTCATTCATTAAGAAAATACAAGACCTAATTATGTCATACATATTTATTATAGGTAATAGGATCATGTAACATTCAGTCTAAGGATTAATCATTCTGTTGGGGTATACAGTAGACAGACTCATTCCCAATTATATATTTGCTTATTTCGATATACAATAACCAGTATATGACCCAGCCTAGGTGGTTCAAAGCAAGTTTAAACTAACTAATTGTTAGAGAAATATTTGCTATTTTAAATATCTTTATATAAAGTCAGGAAATAATTTTGATGTGATTACTTAGTTTATTGAAAGTTAAGTTTCAAAAGAAATGTTTAATTTATTGTGGACATTGGTGTAAATCCCAGGGTGGAATGGGGGGGACACGTCTACCACTTTTTGGATGGGGGGATGCCTATATAATTATCCCCCCACTTTTTGCATTGAAAAATTGAAATTAAAATGCCTAATTAATCTGTACCAGTATTTCTCTTTATTGTATCAATGTAACACTTAAACATGTGGTCTTAGCACAAATATATCAAAGTACACAGTGCGTCTATAATGGCATCAATCCATTTTTTGGACAGGGAGATGCTCCGTCCAACCCACTTTTTGGACAGAGCGGAAGTTCCATACCCCCTCCCACCAGCGATTGACATAACTACACATTTAAATTTTGATCATATTTGTTTTGAAATATTTTATTGATCATAACAATTACAGTTAAGAGGACTGCAAAACAAAGACCAAATACATGTTCTCTCCAGCTATGTTGACAAAACAGATGCAGACAATGCAATGCATTAGAGAAAATTCTGTAAATTTGTAGTACACATGAATAAAGATTTAAGCAATGAAACAAGAACAACCTTACCAACAATGCAAATATGATTATTTACCAAATAAAATTTTACATATTAATACACACAATTAATTATATCTACCTTTCTTGCCTTTGAATAAACTGATTACGGTACACAAACATCTGATGCATGCACTGCAGCTTAAGATTAACACAGGGTATTATGCTGGGGGTCGTTAAACAAATATATGGAATAATCCTACCTGTTGGAGTAACAACAAGCTGTTTCAATCCACACTACTGGCACACTACTGAGTTACTCCCACACTAACGTGGAGAACATCTCCCTGGTCGTCTCATTTGTTGCGAGGATGCAGCTAACTGAAGCAAAATGAAGTGGGAGGATTCTTTGAAAACACAGGAAGCATTGCAAGAGTAACCTGAAGCCAAACAAATGAAAATGTTAGTTTTTTTCCCTGAAAGTGATGAAACAAAAAATTATGTTGGCTTCACTACTTGGTGTTTTATTGTATTTTGATTCAGATTAGTACTACTAACAGTACATTCATGACCAAGGTGTTTCCGTGTTCCATTTGTATGCTGCAGTCTGTATTAGGTCCAAAATCAGTACCATTCTATTTAGAACCCAAAACATATGAGTTCCAAATACAAAACTAGGTTTCTTTGAGTTGGTGGACCCACAATGTTGCTTGTTTTTGTCAGCAAAATGGAATTTTGTACTATAATAATAATAACAATAATAACAAATGCTTTATTTAATGAGGGTAACACAATTACCAGAGTCTAATGTTATTGTTTACATATATGTCTAAGTATCTAGCTTTAAAAACATAAATATTTGATGAAGATTGAATGGGTGCTACTAACAATGTAGGCACAAACCACAGAATTTCAAATCTTATGGGAAACAATGCCAGAAATGTGGAAGTCTGGACATAACAATGGATAACACAATGGATAACACAATGTCAACAAACAACCAAAAGCTACCAGAACCAATCTACCGGAATTTGTAATCAGAATGGTAACTGTGGTAGCTGATATGTACATGTGTATGTTTGATATCATACCATTATGACATTGAGTCTCACTGGTCCAGTGGTTGGGTATCAGACTATCAAGCTCAAGAATGTGGTTCAAAACCCGTAAGAGGGTGGCTCACACTTTCATACATATAGACTTTGTGTCAAAATTACAAAATGTTTGAAATCCAATAGACAATGATTAATAAATCATTGTACTCTAATGGTGTCATTAAGCGAACAAACAAAAAATATATATGTTATAACATAGTATTAAGGAAATTAACAAGAAAATGAGAGTAAAATCACTCAGTTTATGTAGGCTTGTTGCAGTAACAAAAAACAAGAGAACAAGATAATGACTGTGATATTGGCCATTAGTAACTTTGCTGTCTAGTATTCATTAAATTCACAGCATATTTTCTGTTCTTAGATTAAATTAGTGACTTTTTAATGTGGTGCAGGAGGAACCTTGTAACATTAATTTTATTTTTTGTTTGTTTTAATATTCATAACACAACCTAGAGGAGCATAGGGGCATTCTCACAACCATTGACAAAATATTCTCAGTGTATGCTGTTCTGTAGAATACTCAGTCAAAACAGTTTTGAAAGTAATAAAACTACCCAGGACTGTTGCTTTTAAAAAAATTTAAATATATAATTTAGGATGATGGAGAGATTTATATTATGAGGCTGGATAAATTGTTCTATGGTGTTAGGGCATTATCTATTTTAAAAATTCACTGTGCCTTAAAAGAATTCATATTGCCTCAAATGAGAATTCAACTAAAAGTGGTAAAATTATCAATTATTAACATTAAATATGTGTTCATGAATTAGACTGTTTATGGTAATAAATAAGACATGTATTGCTGTGTTGTTATTATTTGATCACGTCATGTCACTTAATTACTTGGAAGTGGAGGGAGCTATGCACAACAAGTCTCAGTCAAAACCTCTAGCGTAGACAGCATGTGGCAGACGAGCCACTTGCCTCATCTGCAATTTCTTCAGATTTGTTTAATTTTTTCCCCCATGATACTGATATTTATTATTATCCACATGTTTCAAGCTCCCAGCATCTGGGTTTGCCTCAGCGGTTTTCTTTCTCTGGCTATGCCCCAGAAAAGATTTCGTCTTGCCAATAAATAAATGAAAAATAGTTAATTTTTAATGGTATGTAGTTTCAGGGGCGTTGGAGCCGGGAGGGCAGGGGGGCCCCCCCCCCCCCACACACACACACCAATAATTGCCATAAATATGTTCTTATTCATTGTTAAATTATTCACCGGAACTTGAACAAGGTAAACTTTACTTATAAATAATGTGGTACATCAAACATGGCACTGATGTTTTATCTATTCAGAACTATTATAGGCAATTCACTCTTTATTAATTATTTAGTCTTTGTTGATGTTAGCCTACAACTTACAAACTAAATTTTTCATGTAAGAAACTTTTTTTAGTAACTTCTTACGGTTAGGCCTACAGGCTCGTCAGTATCACGCTTTTCGATTGTGTGAAGATAATTATTATTTTGATAAATACTTGGTTATGTTTTGCAAAGTACAGAATGAATCAAGAAAAAAACACACTTACAAATTCAGTTTTCTTTCCCACACCATCTAATGATCTATTCTATTTATGTTTACTTCCGCTATCCGTTACGTCAAAGTGAAATGACGTCAACCATCCATTCGGAAAACCTCGTCTAATTCCGACACTGTTTTCGAAGAGGGGAAGGGGACATTAAAAAAACCCACATTAAACATTATTTTTATTTTGATATTGTTGCTGTTGAAGATGCGTATACACTCCAGCAATATTTATTAATTTATTTTTATTATAATTATTTATTATTTGCTATTTCATATCAAGAAAGGTAATTCATCGAAGCTTTTCTATTGAACAAAATTGAGTTATTTCCCTTACTTCATTAATTTACTTACATAAATTTTACAATTACTGTAGAGGGTGGTAATTTTCCACAACTTTTCTTTATTATTCTTAGCCCCCACCCCCCACCCCAACTCTTTACGAAATACATAAATTAAAGTATCATTGTAATTCTTGCAAACGCTGTTATTAGAGATAACTGGATAGGAATATTACAACAAAACCTTGAAGTAAGCCAATGCCCTTGAAGTAAGCCAATGCCCTTAAAGTAAGCCAATGCCCTACTTCAAAGCCTTAGGAAGCTGTAAGGTTAGTTAAGTTTAGAACTAGTGAAATCAGGATCATTACAAGTTTAGATGATATATTTACAACCTATAAAACAAACAAGTCGAACAAATTCTGGGAGGTATCATCCTCCAGTGGTGATGCATAAGGATCTTAGAAAACTGACTTAAATTTTATAAAGAAAAGGTTAACGATAGGAAGTCAGAAGAAAAGTTTGTTTTATTTAATGACGCCTCTAGAGCACATTCATTCTGAATTATTATTTTTTTAGAAGAAACCCACTGCCGCCACATAGCCTACTTTTTTCCGAAAAGCAGCAAGGGGTCTTTTATATCTTTTATATGCACTACCCCACAGATAAGACAGCACATACCACGGCCTTTGATGAACCAGTGGTGGTTCACTGATTGGAACAGAAAATAGCCAAAACAGCAAATAGGTCCACTGAGAAGGATCGATTCGACGACCGATCGTTTCACAGTCGGACACGCCACAATGTAAGCTACATCCCGCACCGGAACCCAGAAGCTTTTCTTTTGTATGATGCGAGCTTCTTCATTGACGAGAAGTTCTTTTGATATTATTTATTGTCGTGTTCCGTTTTCATAATTAAATGATCAGCCTAAATAAAAGCAGTGCCGTATGTGAAGTTATAAATTCAAATTAAATTTCAGTTTTAAAAATTCGCACTCATACATTAATATACAAAAAATAATAAATTAACTAAATTAAAATATATATATTTACCTATTTACTATGGTGCAGAATGGGTCAAGCAATAACCTAGTTATCTTCAACATCTAAAAAATAGAAAAAAATATCGTAGGCCCTATTATGAAAACTGGCTGGTTGTAGCGAATACCAAGTTTGAAAGATGTGATCGAAGAAATGGTTTAACAAATGTACAATGGGCTCAAAAGTATGTTAAGATCTAATTATAATGGGGGAAAAACTAGTGAGCAAAGAAAGGACGTTTTAATCACTAGATCATCCGCTGGGTCCGCGTTTGCTGTGTCCGTCATGCGGTGCGTCTTCTGGGTCCGCCCCCTTTTGTACTAGTATTTAACGATATATACTTCGTATCATGGTTTTTAACAATAACCTTTCTTCTGTGAGTAAAAAAAAAGAAAGCAGCTTTGGAAATAAAACAAGAGGTCAAATGTTTATACAAATTTTAAAGAAATAATTGGAATATTAATTATATGGAAAAAATATTTTTATGTTTTTAGTGGTCTATTGCACTTTACCAATGCCATTTTCGTTATCGTAGCAGTTATATAGCGTTATCGTAGCATTTGTTTGACCTTTTGGCATTTATTTTTCAACTGAACACTTTGGTATTTCGATGTGGCCCTTCTCGTGACGCGAAGTATTAGTACCTTATTGTACTCGAAACTAAATAAATATATGTATACGTGTACGAGTTAACATCTGCAACAGCTGAACAACTAAAAGTTCGTTCTTGTGTCAGACGACAGTTTCTAAACGTGTCAACACGTAGATGTATTTAACACCTGCAAGGAATCGATCAGATGTAAAGCAAAAACAGGATTAAATTTAACAGGCAGGAAATTGCCTACATTACTGTGTCAGACAACAGTTTTTGAAAATTTGCCAATACAAGTAATGAAAACAGGGTTAATGAAAATTCATAAGGGATGTATGTATATGTATACTGAACCGCAAAAGAAACGCATTATTTACCAATGTAAAGAAAACTCACTTTATTTAGGATTTTTCCTGTATTTAAAATATAAAAAAAAAAAGTCACGAAGATTCATTTCTGAGACACAGATGTGAATTTTCGATTGAAGTTTGCTTGGAATAAATCGCCGAAACGCAGCTTCATAGTCCGAACTGGGATGCACGTGCAAACAATTCTCGTTGATGGCAATATGCAGGTGCGATCCCTGCTGGCTATTTGCATAAAAGGCAACTTTAAATTCTAGTCTGTCATTCGTAATTTCGGTATGCCGCGTTTATCAACAAATCAGAGGGAACAAGCGATTGGCGCCAAGAGTTCATAGGTTGTGGCGAATGCGTTTAATGTCCATGTCACTACGATACAACGACTAAAACATCGCCACAACGCCACCAACAGCACAGCAGACCGTCCTTGTAGCGGTCGCCCCAGGTTTACCACCCCTCGACAAGACTGGCTCATTCATCGTCCGACGTCGACTGGCCGCCAACAACCTCTCTTGTCGCCTGGCCGCCAACAACCTCTCTTGTCTCCTGGCCGCCAACAACCTCTCTTGTCGCCTGGCCGCCAACAACCTCTCTTGTCGCCGTCCTGCTCAGGTTCCCATCCTCACCGTCCGTCATCGTCAGGCACGACTTCAATGGGCCATACAACATCAACATTGGCGCCATCAGCAATGGAGGACAGTTCTCTTCTCTGGTGAAAGTCGATACTGCATTTAAACAGCGAATGGCAGAGGGTCTGGCGAAGGTGCGGCGAACGCTACTCAGATGTGTGTGATGGAAAGGAACCCATGGGGAGGTGAAAGCATCATGGTTTGAGGAGCAATTGGTTTTAACCATCGGGTAGGGCCTCTTTGTCTTTCAGAATATTGGTCCAGGTAGGGGTATTGGCGTCACAGCTCAGCTGTATATCGACCAAGCCCTGAGTCCTTTCATTTTGCCCCATAACAATGTGTTCCAGCAAGATAATGCCCCCCACACATCCCACACGGCCCAAGTGATCAGGAACTTCCTGCAGCAGCATAACGTACGAACCTTGGACTGGCCTGCCCCCAGTCCTGATTTGAATCCGATAGAACACTTGTGGGACGATGTCCAACGAAGACTCAGGTGCACCCAAGGCCAACAACTACTGATCAACTGCATTTCTCAGGGTATGGGCCCAAGTGCCAATGACATTCAACAACCGCCTGATGCATTCCATGTATCGAAGATGCATGTTCGTCATCAACACACAGGGTGGCCACACGATATACTGACTTGGAACACCCCTCCTGTTATCCACACTTGCGCCGCCCCTTCACACGCATTACGCAGCGTTCAGCACTCTATCCAGATGCTGTGTGCCAAAAACTTACTCTGTAAGATGTGCACAATGGCATCGACATTACTTTGAAACTAACATATAATTGCATCATATCCATAGTGCGTTTCTTAAATGCGGTTTAGTATACTAGTATGTGGGTGTTTCTGTTGGTGATTTGTAGGAAATGCCGTATGCACCGCTAACTAATAATGTTCAAAAGGGCAAGCGACCGCTAGACTAGTTTTCGCGCCAAATGTTAAATAAATGCTGTGTAAAAGAATACGATGATAACCAGTTAAATAGAACATCCCACTTGTTACAGTTTAAACACTGCACTAACATTGCAATAATACATTTCTTCGAAAAAAAACTGGTCAAGTATTTGGCATCCATATATATGTAGGC
>JAULBS010117080.1:0-14528 GCA_032355785.1 Symmetromphalus regularis | reverse complement strand
CTCACTTCCTATGCCTGTCCATCAACCACACTCACTTCCTATGCCTGTCCATCAACCACACTCACTTCCTATGCCTGTCCATCAACCACACTCACTTCCTATGCCTGCACACCAACCACACTCACTTCCTACACCTGTCCATCAACCACACTCACTTCCTATGCCTGTCCACCAACCACACTCACTTCCTATGCCTGTCCATCAACCACACTGACTTCCTATGCTTGTCCATCAACCACACTCACTTCCTACACCTGTCCATCAACCACTCACTTCCTATGCCTGTCCACCAACCACACTCACTTCCTACACCTGTCCACCAACCACTCACTTCCTATGCCTGTCCATCAACCACACTCACTTCCTACACCTGTCCATCAACCACACTCACTTCCTACACCTGTCCATCAACCACACTTCCTATGCTTGTCCATCAACCACACTCACTTCCTATGCCTGTCCATCAACCACACACACTTCCTATGCCTGTCCATCAACCACACTCACTTCCTATGCCTGTCCATCAACTACACACACTTCCTACACCTGTGGCTGGTGATTAATGAAATCAGAGTATTCTAGTGGTGTCATTAAACAAGAAATAAAATAAATACAAAGCAGATACTTTAGGGTGGGGAGGTGGGGACATGCAAACCCTATAATTTTAATTTTTTTTATAATTTGTAAATTATTGTTAGGAATATAAAGTGTCCCAGCCCCTACCATTGTAGTGGTGTTCTACACTCCACCCCACCACACTCCATCCCATCCCAACCCACTTCACCCCCATCTCTTCCCACACTGGTAAAAGTTCCTTTGAATCTACTCCTGTTTAGGCAAATGGGTGTAAAAAAAATAAGTTAAATATATATTAACCTTAAAAATAAATTGGAAAAATAGAAAGGTCAACATGTAAAACCAATCATGCAACATTGTAGGTTTTTAAATGTCAACTTGTTGACACCTAAAATTTAAATGTTAAAAAGCCAACAGCTGAGAATACTGAATAATAATCAAACAAACTGAGCTTGGTAAAAATAATCTTGGTTAATATATTGTGTCAGCTTTTAGAAAACATTATCCATCTAAAGTCAAACAGTTAACGGATGAGGGCTGTTTGTTCGCCTGTGAGTGTGTCATGTAGATAATAGCACTTAACAGCACACAAAACAATGGCTACCAAGTATATGTCCTTCAAAATTATTTTATTTTACAGCTAGACATTAGGATCATTTAAAGGAGTTTGTTTAATGATGCCCCATCACATTGTTTAGTCATTTACTATAAGGTAAAACATATTGTTCTTTGACACATGGTCTACAGAAGAACTCCATTGCCACTACATAAGCTGCACTTTTAAATAGCTGGCATGCAGTCTTATATATGGATTTTCCAACAGACAAGACATAGTAATGTCACTGTTTTTGGTGTGCCACTGGGTGGAATGAAAAATAAATCTGTGTTAAAATTATTACCTCAGTGGGCACTCATAACAGGCTACATAATTTTTGTTATTTTCGTGTTAAATTTCACGCTTTGGTTTAACCACACATTTCATTGGGTAGCTCTGGCCATTATGACCAATAAGCTTGACATCATTATAATTTATAAAAGTGCAAATGACCATTGATGTCACTAAAACTTGTTTTATATCCTCTATATACTTTGTATACAAGTTCAGTGAATATGAAAAACTCAAAATCTATCTTTCAAAGAAGCATTCTTATGAGATTTAAATTACTGTGTAATTTTTTTTTTTTATATTTTGAATATGAGATGCTGATCTTTTCACTAAGACATGGCTTAGCTTCTGTTTATTTCATTGTAATAATAAGATAAATAAGAACACTCTAGTGAATAAGTTATTTTTTCAACACTGTTAACAATGGAAAATAGCAATAGTGTTCACTGAACCAGAAATGCATCGTGGTTGAAATCCCTACTGATGTAGATACTTTCAGTGAAAGAACTGATCTAATTCCAACACACAAAAACATTATTTCTAAAACATGAGCAAATATTTGTGCTTCATAAAACACATTCAGTGAAGTGAAAATGAACAATTGAACATAAGCCGGTGTAAATAGATGTAAATAAAGATGTTATTACAGTCAGTACATGAAACCAATCCACATTCATATGAAAGAGCAAAGGAAAATTAGTCAATTATGTAAGTAACAATGGAATGGAGAAATATTCATAGGTAACTTGAGAGGCTGTTTGATGATTTCAATAGGAAAAGATCCTGCATACAAACATTTCTGAATTATTTATTATGCTATCAAAAATTAGTTTTCAACATTTATCTACATTTGAATACCAGCATGAAATTCAATGTGTAACTTGGGTACCTACTATACACATACAGTACAATGTAAAACTTTTTTTTTTATAATTATATAGTGTGTGTATTAATTCTTTATTTTTTTATATGGTAAATAATGGATTTTTAAAAAAGTTGCTTTTGTTTTATTTTTATTTTATTTTATGGGGTGGGGTGAGTGAGTGTGATGTAGTAGTTAGAACGGATTAGCAATTTTATTTTCCCAAACCCTGTCATTCACACAATTAAAAAAAAATTCTGAGGAAACATGGAGTGGAATGTTACTGTGAAGTAGAACATCAAACTGAAGTGTGTTAGGTCATCAGATCAATCCCACTCAATGAATAACTGGATTATTTCCTGTTCCAGTTAGTGGATCATAACTGGTTTACTAAAAGCTGTAGTGTTTGTTGTTCTGTCTATCAGAAAGGGTATATAAAAAGATTCCATGCTGTTCATCAAATGTAACTACACTTGTGTATTCAACTACTAGTCTATTACATATACTAATATTACTACTTAATACACAAAACCTTATTCAAAATGTGTGCATTTTATTTGAGTTGAATTTAACAACAGCATTCAGACATTTGCCATCCTGCCACATAAAGAACCGTTATGTTTGCGGTCTTGCTCCTGGTGGGCCTGATCCAGAGGCCACCCAAGGAAATCATTAGCATGCCCCTCAAACAACAAATTTTGACCTCTGTATTTTAATATTATCATTTTTTTTTTTAATGAGCTGTTTGTTTGCTAATTCAATGTTAATGGGCTTAAACTACAAAAACTTTTTTAATGATATTTAATCTTTTTCAAACAAATTAATGCAATCTTTGTCAAATACCACACTGACAAGCAAACTTTATCAGGGAAATTAAGAATAATTAAATAAACATAAAACAAGTAATTAGATTATCTACACAATGACTGACATTTAATTGTGTCTTCCTAATCTTTGACACTATCCAGAGACAATGGAAGTTAGTGGTGAGGAAAACATGATCATAAAGGTGATTGCTCTCATCATTAAGCCTATCTCCATCTTTCAGAGTGTAGATTTTCAAACAAACACTTTCTCTAGCACCACCATAAAGCAATTTCACAAGACAAGACCCTTGACAATGCCATGGACAGGGTCATTTTTTCTAAACAGGTGTCAGGAAAATGTTATCAACAATGATACAAAAACAGTTGTAAAGAAAACAGTGTTATCTAAAAGCAATCATGATGGCCGGTTCTGAGAATAAATTCTGAAAAGGACATGGTTCACAAACTCTTTACATCAAACTTAGGCCAGAGAACAATTGTAGTTCTGATACCTTTGTGGAAATGGATACTGGCCACAGCAAACAAAAGTAAATTACAGCTATGAAGAAAACATTATGGGGAAGGGCTGACATCTTATCAGTGCAAATTATTCTGTCTGAAATAAAATGCTATAATGGGAAGCAGTATTTGTGACAATACGGAACTAACAAAGGGAGCTAATCAGTTACTGGGACCACCTTGATTGTCTTGATTTGCATAACATCTAGTAAAAAGTCTCTGGTACAAAGATACTGTAAACAATGTTGGGAAGTAATTCAACAGTGAATGGGGTAATTTGTATGATAAAATAGTGATGCTCATACAAAAGTTTGAAATCAACCAATTCATTGCCCTTTCTTGTGAACATATAGGGGTTTAGGTCAGATTTCATACCCAAGAAAGTCATGCTCTTACTTATGCTGGATCTGATTAGCAGGTTGAACACTGGGTAGATCCATTTTCATTTTTAGTGCATTACTGTCTACCATATACATTTCAGAACACTGGGTTGATCCAGTTTTATATTTTTTGCATTTCTAGCTACCTGATACATTTCAGAACACTGGGTTGATCCACTTTTATATTTAGTGCATTACTAGCTACCTCGTACATTTCAGAACACTGGGTTGATCCACTTTCATATTTAGTGCATTACTAGCTACCTCATACATTTCAGAACACTGAGTTGATCCACTTTCGTATTTAGTGCATTACTAGCTACCTCATACATTTCAGAACACTGAGTTGATCCACTTTCATATTTAGTGCATTACTAGCTACCTCGTACATTTTAGAACACGGGGTTGAATCACTTTCATATTTAGTGCATTACTATCTATCTCATACATTTCAGAACACTGGGCTGGTCCACTTTCGTAACATTGAAAATGCCAGCTACCCTCACACTAGCAGAAACGGTATCAATATTTACTTTCTTTTCATCCACCTATCAAACTGATATTTCTAATTTTTAATATGTACACCTGTATGGATTGTGGGACATAGTATTGAATAGTGTTGAACTGTCATAAAATATGTTTGTTATACTGCTTTCACTAAAGAATCTTTCACAATCTATTTACTTCCATTTAAACCAGCCTGAGCCCAATGATAAACAGTGGGGAGAATTTAATAATTTAACCATCTCTCTTTTTAATAAGAAAACTGTAAGCTTTTGTAATGACTGCCGATGGGCATGCGACAGAATACGACCTGTTATTTAAACACGTGCCAAAGCATAGAAGGCAGAGGACCAGTTTGAATACTGATGTTTACCAGGTATATCCCCGTACATCACGCAACAAGTGCCACCGTGCAGTCACGTGACCGACTGTTTTGCTGGAGATATATCTATTGCGATGGATGATACTCAGCATGGTACAGCGTATAAATGAATTTATGACTATAAAAACCTCCATGCTTCAGATGATCTGCACAAACAGAAAAAGCAAACAGTACACCAACCTGTCATTGTAAACCCAATCTCCCATCCTTTTGAAAAAAACAATTCAAGCAGAAAGTAGACTTTAAATCACAACCTATCCTGAAAGTGGATCTACCCATTGAGAATTAAACACGTAGTTACAGTTAATAAAAGCAAGACAAAGCCTATACACGACTCGCTGAACGGCTTTTAGCCACACTCATCGAACACAGGTGACATTTTCAAGGGGGTAAAATTGAAACGGGTGTATAGAAACCTACTGGGATGGAAAAGATTAAATCTACTTTTGTTTCTTGAGGCAAAATAAAGCTAGTAAAGTGTGAATGATTTGTAAAGACAGCAGAACAGCATGTTGCATTGGTAGGATGGTTACTGAATTCTAGCCCAGACAGAGATTTACTGTTTGAAATCACCCATATGAAAAGTTGATAGTTTTCTCCACTATTCTCAGTTGATATGGTTAGTTAATGAACAATTATGGGACACTGGTGTACTGAAACAGGATTGCAGTATACTGTCATTTAAAAAAATATATTCCGTCCCATTGCCCTGATGCTTTGATGTCTAACCTTCGTTTCCGCTGTGAGAGTTTACAACTCTTAACTGTCAACCTCTTCCTGTGTCCATGTTGAATACTGTAATTTAACTTCACACCAAAGATCTTTCTTATGTAAAACATTTCCTTAAGTGGCTTTTTTAATTTTAATACATAAAAGTAAATGTAAATAAACTTTTGTTAGCAGTTCTTGAGCCTGTGTCAATGTTGAATACTGTAATTTAACTTCACACCAAAGATCTTTCTTATGTAAAACATTTCCTTGAGTTGCTCATTTAATTTTAATACATAAAAGTAAATGTAAATAGACTTTTGATGGCGATTCTTGAGTGTAGATTTTAATGGTTTTGTTTAAAATTTCCTTAGACTGTCTTGTTATGAGATAAAGTTTTGAACAAGATAACACTTATAATGTCAGTTTCCAAAGTATCTTAATAACAAAACTGTTGTTACATGTATGATAATATGATATCTTTGTAAAGCCATGCACTGATGAATAACTTGCAAAACAGTAGTGACACTAGGTGTGGCAAACAAGCTAGTTGGTTAAATGTATTTTTGTGCTTTCATCCAATGTTCAAGCACACTGTTCTGGGCATGAAACAGCTTTCTACACTATCTGTCCAAGATATAAGTTAGATGAATGAACAATCAATAAGCAGCAAGAGATCTTTTATATGCACTATCCTAGACTGATACAGCACAAATCACAGTCTGGTAAATCATTTGTGGATCAGTGATGGTTACAAGTGGCGCACACCTACCCACAGAGCCTTGCTGATCACTCACTCTGGGTTGGAGCTGGTACCAACATGAAATATCCCATGTCTCAACTGAGATTTGATCACATTAGGTTCTGTCTACTAACCTCGTATCCGATAGGGAAACCTTTATACCACACGGGCCAGTGGCAAAAAAGCAATTATGACGAAGCTATTACATTGCTGTTTGTTTATAAAACCATTACTAGACATGCAGTTACTAAACTATAGTTTACCAATACTTTTATCTAATAACTATCATACTGCAGGTTTCAGACAAATCGTTAAGTCTATAGCTAGCTATGGTGTGTATGCACCTATCCATGTGGAAAATTAATGAAAAAATATTTTTTTAAATTATTGAAAGAACCCTTTATTAGGTCCATTTTTCAGGAAAAAGTCAGTTTGTGAAATCAAAAGGAAAAAGCCAGGATTTCTATGCAACTACTATGTACAACTGTTTACAAACAAGCCATTGTTATGTGGCTATTAATTACCACAAACTAGTGTGTATTTTACTCAATGCATACACAAACAGATCTCAGCAGGGGACAGTGCGACAATGAAATCATTATTCTCATAACAATCGTCAGTTTTAAACTAGCGAGTAATAGTCATTACTGAATGGTCTGGTGGATGTTTGTGAAGGTCCCCACTTGTCAGCAGTGATGATCCAAACTGCCGGGGTCACTGGTTAATATTGGCACTTACAGTTTTGATCAGTGCCCAACAACATGCAACTGATTATATTACAGGCGATATGAATTAATTTCATAATGTACGTTTTGTCTTCTAGAGAGGGATCAAGAGATGACCCAAAACTGGCGACTCGAAGTTTTAACTCTGGTATCCAGCTATCAAATGTAACAAAACAATAAATTTAATATGATCATTAGCATTGAACATGTGGGTGAACAATGCAGCACATGACTAAAGTAATTAGATTCTACATGCAACTATGAGAATGATTAATTTCTTACTTTAAATTCTGCAGACATCTTACAATCATATTACAGTAGTTATATCTATTACTTACAGGGTTATATACTTATATGCTTAGTTATATACCCATTTACAATTATTACTGCTATTTTTCTAGATATTCTAGATACCATAGTGGTTAAGTTAGAAATAAGATTTAATATTCTAGATATCAGAGTGGTTAAGTCAGAAATAAGATGTAATATTCTAGATATCTGAGTGGTTAAGTCAGAAATAAGATTTAATCTAGATATTTGAGTTGATAAGACAGAAATAATGCTTACTTTAATATTAATTCTGAAATAAGATTTAATATTCTAGATATTCGAGTGGCTAAGTCAGAAATAAGATTTAATATTCTAGATATTCGAGTGGTTAAGTCAAGGATAAGATTTAATATTCTAGATATTCGAGTGGCTAAGTCAGAAATAAGATAATATTCTAGATATTCGAGTGGCTAAGTCAGAAATAATATTTAATATTCTAGATATTTAAGTTGTTAAGTCAGAAATAAGATTTAATATTCTAGATATTCGAGTGGCTAAGTCAGAAATAAGATATAATATTCTAGATATTCGAGTGGCTAAGTCAGAAATAATATTTAATATTCTAGATATTCGAGTGGTTAAGTCGAGAATAATATTTAATATTCTAGATATTCGAGTGGCTAAGTCAGAAATAAGATTTAATATTCTAGATATTCGAGTGGCTAAGTCAGAAATAAGATTTAATATTCTAGATATTCTAGTGGCTAAGTCAGAAATAAGATATAATATTCTAGATATTCTAGTGGCTAAGTCAGAAATAAGATATAATATTCTAGATATTCGAGTGGCTAAGTCAGAAATAAGATTTAATACAGTAAGTGATCGAGTGGTTAAATCAGTGGGTCTACCCATGTTGTAGTTTGATTTCTTAAACATTGTTTAATTTACTTTGCCATCTTCTCTACACTTGAAGTAGTGTTAACAATATAGAAAACCCAAATCCAATCAGATAAACATTCTGACTAGCACACACAGGTGAAAGACAGCTCTTAACAGATTACTAACAAAAACACATCAAAGCCTCAATGTATTTTCTACAATAATACTATGTCGTGTGATCACCAACATATAATCCATATAATTATTTTGGATATATTTTGTCATTCCTCAACAATGAAGTGACTATTCTTGTAAACTTTATATCTGGTCCATAGCCAAGTTTTATAAGTCTTAGTTAATTAAGGAAGTAAATATTAAAGTTTGTGTCGGTCGACTAATACTGAATAGGACTGTGGTAATAGGCAAGTATGGTTGATTGTGGTATAAGAGCTCTTCATGGTGTATTGTGGAACATTTGTAAATGACAGGACTGTTCCGACACGTTGTGTCCATTGAATGTCATAAGGAAAACATCAGACTTGAGTGCCACACAACTGACCTTTAATATTTGCAAGCACTCAAGCTTTACATTGTCATACTACTTGTATAACCTTTATTTATGTTAAGCATAACATCTTGTGTTGAATAAAACATTTCATTTTTATACTGTATGTGATTATTAAAGTTGAACACATTTGTTTTCGATTTAGGGAAATATTACGTGAAATAAAAGTTAATTTTTAGAAAATGAATTATTTTTAATGATGTAACTGAAAATTCAGTGGTTGTGTAACAACCTGAGAGAAATAGAATTCTGAGTTCTGAGTTAAACGTAGTATTTATGATATAGTTTACAAAAGCTCATGTTGCTGCCACATAGACTGCTCTTTTCAAATAGCTACAAGGAGGCTTTTATATGAACTTTTCATTATTCAAGACAGCACACACCATTGCTTTTGATATGCCAGTTGCAGACCAAGGCATTGCCTGAATGGTTGGTTGGTTGTATTTATTTTTGCTGTCCTGGGCACACAACTCGGCTTCCTGTATGCCTCCTATCTATCCAGGACCGAGGTTAGTGTTAGTAGGAGAGATGAAACCCACTGTCACCACCCTAATGAGGCTACTCTTATCAATAAGCAGCAAGGGATCTTTTATATGCACTATCCCACAGACAGGATAGGACATACCACATCCTTTGAAAAACTAGTTGTGGACCACTGGTCAGTGTAAGTGGAATACACCTACCCACTGAGCCTTGCCGACCTCTTAGCACTCACTCTGGGTTGGAGCTGAAACTGAGATTATTAAAAAAATGCCTCGACTGAGATCAGATCCCAGTACCTACCAGACACAAGTCCAATAGCTTAACCATTGCCCCGGTGCCTGAATGGATTCCAACAGAACTTTTTAATATCAATAGCTTGACAGCTCAAACACATTTTTATCCAATCATGTAACCTGACACTACTAGATTAATTATCTATTTCCCTAGACTGATGACCTTTGCTAATTATCACAGTATAAAACAGTTGACACTGGAACCAGTTTCCTCAACTAGTTTTCCTGTTGACTACGTGTTATGTAACGGCCTGTGTGATTGGCTACTTCAGAAAGACTGCTTTATTCATTTTAATATTTTTGTAGTTTTATTTATAAAATAATTTTTGTTGGTAGACAAATGTCAACACAAAACATAACATATTAGAAATCATTTTAAAAATAGATCTAATTATGGGACTCATAAATATGCTTGTTTAGATATAATTGGATTAAATGGGGGTGGGGAGGTGAGGTGTTTGTTTTAATTATAAACTATTTTAAGACAGCATAATCAGTATTATTTGGTGCATTTTGAGGATTAGGGATTTTCTCTACATCTACAGCAATTCTACACATAAAATGTTGAATTTAAAGAGATTTCTGTTCACATTTTAATGATTAATTTAAATTTGTATGCTAGCTATTACACCCCTCCATATGATCATCGGGTTTGTACAAATTGGAAAATGTTATTAATTGTGAATGACCTTTAAGGCAAATCTTGGATTAATTACTGTATTATTGCTGTTTGAACTTTGAAGTGAGACATAACAAGAGGTAATGCTTCTGTTTGAGATGTGATGGGTCATTTGATTGATCCTCTTCAGTGGACCCATTTGGGCTATTTCTCATTCCAACTAGTGATCCACAACTGGTTTAACAAAGGCTGTAGTATATGGTGGCAACATGTTTCTCAAATACTGTATAGTAGGGGTGCAATGATATACCAGTCTATTGCAATACTTGCCAAGCGCAATACGTACCATGATATGGTTTAGTGTTACGCGATATATCTACCTAACGAGTATCCATCAAATTCAGAAATTGGTACAGCTCTGCCTGCCTGAGATATATTTAGTAATTAGTCTGATAGTATCAAAATATGACTTTATTACATCTTGGTAATTAATTAAACTGTTTTGCGGTACGTATTGCAATATGGGTTTGCTATATCGCAATACGGTTTTGGCCGTATTGTTGCACCCCTACTGTATAAACACTAAAATTTATAAATTTGGGGTGTCATTATACAATAATTTCCTTTCAATGCTATTTAAACAGTGATTCATGAGTGCAGTCATTTACAGACTTACATATAAATCTTTTGGAATCTGTCTTATATGTAGATGCGGTTTTGAACATAAGAATTTACCGATTAGGAAATTAGTAATTTAAGAAGGCACACTGCTCCTATTAATTTATTTTATAAAAGTTTCTCTTACCTGGTATTGTATAATTATGTTTAAAAGGAAATAGAATGTATTATTTTAAGACTGTACAAGTTGAATTAATAATGCATTTAGATCACAGTAAAACTGGTTGTGCAGGTTTTTATTACATTCATTCTCTTCTTAGTAAACATTCACTCGAAAGGCAAGTTTACTTTAATGGATTTTAATTAGGCAGAAAAAAGAGTAAAAAACAATTAGGATGGGTAGGAATGGAATTTTCTTTAACTCTTTCATATGTACATTTGTATATATATTTTTTGTTCTCTATTAATTTTAGATACTGAAATAGTTACTGGTTTATAAAATCCTTTATTAGGTACGGTTGATGAAAATATGTTAACATTTCACAAACTACATTTTTATCCAGTGATTCATGAGTCAATGTTGCATCAATTTTGTCTATGTATCCTTTAGACTCTGTCTTGTATAGGGATAAAATTGAGATCGTGCAATAGAAGTTGTGTTGTTTATATTATAAAATATTTCATAACTTGGTTTGTTATTTTTATCCAGTGATTCATTTTTTTTATATTAATGTTATTTATTGTAACGAATAAGTGTTAACAACAAAAACAACTGATTGATTAGTTATTTAATACCCCCAGTAACAGTAAACAAATAAATTGGTTCTTGGGTGTCATATTTTGGTAAATATAAAACAAATACACAACAAAAACAATGTTTCACATGTTAAAACAATTACAATATTCCTTGTGTGGTGATATTTTTGGAATGGTTCTATCTGGGTTGACCATGTTGATCGAGTTTGAACTGGATTGCATTAATATCTACATGTCGATGTAACACTATATCCCATTGTAATTGACTTAACAACTTTCTATATTTAGCTAGCCAAGATGTAGCTGATAAACAAAGTGCCAATTTGAAAGCGTTACTTGAGAAATAATTTATTAATAACACATACATGGTTTGAGTGTATGCTTTATAGAACTGTGTCAATTGATGCATGTAAGTAGGTCAATTGATGCATCTGTGTTAACTCATGCATATAACTGTGTCAATTGATGCATGGACAACAAATAAATACTTTCAGACACAAACATGTCTATTTCTTGCCGTGGGTACATTTTCTGACTGCTATGTGTCATACTGGTGTGCCCATGGGGAGTGTGTTTGAACCTATGAGGATGTAAACATGATGATTAATGAAAACATGAACGGTTCTATGATACGTTTATAATGTAAAAGGAAAAGAATGGTTGTTTATCAACACTCTAGCACATTGTTTATTCACTGGCTATTATGTGTCAGACATACGGTATTTTGTGACTCATGGTCTTTAGTGGAAACCCGCTACTGCAACATAAGCTACTCTTTATGATTAGATGAACTGAAATCAGCTGCGTGGAATCTTTTATATGTGTTTCCAACAGGCAGGACAGTGCAGCCTGTCCTGGGTTCACTGTATGGCTTCATGCTAGGACAGAGGTTAATATTAGTTTATGTGAAGAAAAAGTTAAGTAATGTTTGTTTTATTTAATGACGCTTCTAGAGCACATTGATTTTTATCTTATCATCCACTAATGGACATCAATCATATGGTTATTCTGACGTATTTATTTAGAGGAAACCTGCTGCCACCACATAGGCTACTCTTTCCGATAAGCAGTAAGAGGTATTTTATATGCACCGTCCCACAGACAGGACATCACATACCCCAGCCTTTGATGAACCAGTTGTAGACCACTGTTTGGAATGGAAAATTGCCTAAACTGCAAATGGGTTCTTTTTGAGAAGAAACTCAATGACCTACACTTTTTGATAAACACCAAAGTTATTTTATATCTACTTTTCTTAGCTCAGTTTAAGATAAGAAACCTGCTGCCTTCACATAGGCTACTTTTTTTTAATAAGAAGCAAGGATTCTTTAAATGCACTTCTCTATAGATATTATATCACAAGCACACCACAGCCTTTGAGATACATATTGTGGATCACTGACTTTGAAGCTATTACTTGTAAAAAAACATATAATATTATCTGGTCTGTAGCCAAGTTCAAAAAGCATTTAACATTGTAAATGTCAACAGTTTTATTGTATCATTAGTCAGTTTTAAAAAATAAATCCACCTTCCTGTGAGGTATAGTATTTAAAAATATGAAAAATAACAGAAAGATAATTTTATAGGTTGTTCCTTATAAAGATCCGTTTTCTGAAGTTTTGTCAAGATTAATGTAGCTCAAATGGTAGCGTGTCCGACTGTGAACCGGTCGGTCATCAGATCGATCCTTCTCAGTGGACCTATCTGCAGTTTGGGATATTTTCCATTCCAACCAGTGGTCCACAACAGGTTCTTCAAAAGCCGCAGTACGTGCTGTCCTGTCTGTAGGACGGTGCATATAAAAGACCGCTTGCTGCATATCAGAAGGAATAGCCTATGTGGCTGCAGCGTATTTTCCTCCAAAATACATGTCAGAAAGACCATATGATTGACGTCCAATAGATGATGATAAAATAAAAATTAATGTGCTCTAGAGGAGTCATTAAATAAAACAAACTTTACTTTTTTTAGATTGTCTGCACCCATGTACATTTTCATTCCTTTCTTGGTTTCAAACATGACTTTTACAGATAGTGAATCTCTCAATTTCAATTAACAATGGAATAATAGGACATGTCAAAACAAGAAATCACAAATGAACAGATTAAATCAGTGCGACAGTTACAAAAGAATACAAAAGATTTTTTAAGGAATAAAATTACCACCATTATGTCGTCAAGGCAAGAATATAACATTAGTAACTGCAAATAATGATTCATAAATTACCTATAGAAATATTAAAATAATTACATGGTCAAGGTCTGTTATTTATAGAATGCATTTAGACATTAAACACGCCTGTTATTATATGGTCGATAGTTAGAGGTCTATTCTTATACTAAGTTTTAAAGATGTGTTAAAAAAAATTCAAGTCGTGTCTGGAGATTTTAATGTCATGACTGCCATACAAATTGCATGCAGTAGTTGAAATATTACTAAAGCTGGACTTTAAATAATTTTATAATCATGTATGGAGGGTGGATGGACAGAGCTAGGCTAGTTAGGTTGTATCTGAAGAAGTTTGTTAAAAGAATATAGTAATTCAATCATGATCTGGCATATCACAACATGGTTTGAGCTTAGGGATAGTCCAGGGTAGTTCACCTAACAAAATCCATCTGGGACTACCAGATTTGTATATGTTGGTACTAGAAAAATAAATAAAGGGAATATAGGTGATATTAAATATACTACTTTTTTCACTAGTTGGTTATATTTAAAGGAAACTAATGGAATGTTTTGGAAAAATCCTATGCACCAGTATAAAATTTAGAAGCAGAGATTAAACCCTAGGGTTAGTGTATGTTTGAACTAATGAACCATATAGTTAAGGTATAGATGTTTAGACAAATTAATCCTAGGGTTAGTGTATAAGATGTTTGAACTAATGAACCATATAGTTAAGGTATAGATGTTTAGACAAATTAATCCTAGGGTTAGTGTATAAGATGT
>JAULBS010117069.1:0-14528 GCA_032355785.1 Symmetromphalus regularis | reverse complement strand
TTCTTCTGCTATGTTCTTCTTGTTCTTCTTCTCCTTTTTATCTTTTATACTTTCTCTAGTTTATTATCTCTCTTTCTGTTTGTTTCGTTAGCTCCATAAATATCTTTCTTCTGCTATGTTTTTCTTCTCCTTTTTATCTTTTATACTTTCTCTAGTTTATTATCTCTCTTTCTGTTTGTTTCGTTATCTCCATAAATATCTTTCTTCTGCTATGTTCTTCTTGTTCTTCTTCTCCTTTTTATCTTTTATACTTTCTCTAGTTTATTATCTCTCTTTCTCTTTGTATCGTTATCTCTATAAATATCTTTCTTCTGCTATTTTCTTCTTGTTCTCCTTTTTATCTTTTATACTTTCTCTAGTTTATTATCTCTCTTTCTCTTTGTCCCGTTATCTCTATAAATATCTTTCTTCTGCTATTTTCTTCTTATTCTTCTTCTCCTTTTTATCTTTGTATGTAGTTTTAAGAATACAGGAATAGAATAATTTCATTTGGAAACCGAGAACATATAAATATATGATTAAATTCAGTTACCGAAGCAATTATTATATTATTATTATTATCAGTATTACTATTATTATATTATTATTACTATTATTATATTATTTTTATTATTATTATCAGTATTACTATTATTATAATATTATTATTATATTATTATTATCAGTATTACTATTATTATTATCATTATATTATTATTATATTATTATTATTATCATTATTATCATTATTACTATTATTATTATTATATTATTATTATCATAATCAGTATTGCTATTATTACTATTATTATTATTATAATATTATTATTATATTATTATTATTATTTAAGAAAACAATATTAACGATGGGTGGTTAATATGCTTATTATAAAAATTGTATTTTGGACAATACAGAACAATCTTCATTATTAAAAGTCTGATAAGCGAAAATCTTTAATTAGCATCGTTTATACCCGCGGTTTTCTTATTTTAAATGAACAGCCGTTTCAGCACTTAGCTATTAACGCTTGTAAAAAAAGGAAAATCCTTTGGAATAAGACACTATAAGATCTTTCTACCAACTTAGATGAAATATGCGCCACGTGACGTTACATTCAGCTAATGATGCACGTGCAATCGTACGCCATACCTCTCCTCCGCCAGGGGTCGCTCTGAGGCCAAACAAGTGTTGGGATTTATGATGGAAATTTTCCTACAATAAAGCAAACACGGTCTCATTAGCAAAGCTTATTAACACTTCCTGTGTGAGAAGAGTTTGAAAATCGCTTCAACTGTCATAATTTAATAACGGTTTTACTCGGGTCTTTCCGTAGATTAAACATCTTGCGTGTAATAGGCTGTGTACTTTGCGTAATTTTGTTTTCTCAGGTTCGGGTGACCGGCACAGGAAGTTGCACAGCTCTTGTTACTTTTGATTGCGGTTGAAGACGGGGTTTGTCAAACATTTCTGTCGCTATAAAGACGAGCTGTCGGCTAATTAAACGGCTTTCAGTGGGGCATTCTTTCTCGCCGCCTAACCATTCTGGTGTAAGCTTTATACAGTCCACAAAAGTCGAGTTGTCAGTGTTTCCATTAGATGTCAGGATTCCTCATTAAGCGAGGTAATACTTCCACTGTATCTGTCAAAACATAATGCTGCGATTCTTATGTGCTTATAGTAGCATGCGTCATCACTATGACGGAATACGCAGTTCTTTTTGCGAAAGCCATCCTTACGTTTCAGACAAAATTGAAAGTTAACGCTCCCTCACTGACTCATTTTTGGTTCCGGTTCAGTAGTGTTGTGGTTATGTTATCGGACTGGTAGGTACTGGGATCGAATCTCAGTCAAGGCATGGGATTTTTAATCTCAATATCGGCTCCAACCCAGGGTGAGTGCTCCCTTAGCAAGGTTCAAAGGGTTGGTGTATACCACTTACACCGACCAGTGGTCCACAACTGGTTAATCAAAGATCGTGGTATGTACTGTCCTGTCTGTGGGATAGTGCAGCAACTTATAAAAGACCCTTTGCTGTTTATAGATAATAGTAGCCGCATTAGTGTGGTGGCAACGGGTTTCGTCTTTTCTACTAACACTAACCTCTGTCCTGGATAACCAAAACAGGAAGCTGAGTTGTGTGCACATGCATCGGCGTAACTTAGGTCTTTTTTCTAGTGAGGCAAACTTTGACAAAAGTTTTTATTTTTCATATTTTCATATTGAAATCTATTGTAGTAACTTGGGTCTTTTTTCTAGTGAGGCAATACTAGTTATTTCTCGTATTTTAATTAACTTTTATAATATTAATCACATTAATTTTTTTTCGGCAAAAAAATCTAGTGAGGCAGTTGCCTCATTGCCTCAATGGAAGCTACGCTACTGGCCATTTACGTCGGATCGAGCCTTCTCAGTGAACCCATGTGCTGTTTGGGCTATTTTCCGTTCCAATCAGTGGTCCACAACTGGTTCATCAAAGGTCGTGATTTGTGCTGTCCTGTCTGTCGGACAGTGCCTTGTTGCTTATCGGAAAGTCTATCCTATGTGGCGGTAGCTGGTTTCTTCTAAATAAATGTCTGAAAGACCATATGATTGACGTCCGATAGCCGATGATTAGATTCAAATCAATGTGCTCTAGAGGCGTCGTTAAATAAAACAAACTTTACTTTACAATAGTCATTTATTTCATAAACCAGACGACATTCGTCATGACAGAAATTCTGGAATTAGATAACCACACCATTTAGGAGGAGGTGTGAATGTGCAGTAATATCACAAATTGCACACATTTGCTGTCAATGGACCAATACTGTGACCACCCATGAAACAAAAATATTTGTCATTTAGAGTTAGTAATAAATACAAACAAAACTTATCATTTTCTAAATTGTATCGTTTTCTAAGATGGAAAATGTGTCGGAGATGTAACAATGCTGTGACGTCCTGATCTCATGAATCACCATGGAAACAGGATACAGGATCTCCGCGAAATGTGAGAAAATAGTTCAAAATTAAATTAAGTCAAATATTTTCTCCCAAAAGATAGAAATGTAACGTTCTGTAAGGAAGAAATAAGGTATAACCGCAGTCTCATTTTAGACAGGGAAATATCATAATTTGTTTTTAGAAATCCTCTGATATTATAACCCAAGTCTTAATAAAATAACAGTGCCAAATATATTTATATTTTGTAATATGATTAAGCATATTTAGTGATAATATTATGATAATAAGTATATTTTATGATAATGTAATAAGTATATTTGTATATTTTATGATAAGTATATTTGTATATTTTGTGATGTTATGATAATAAGTATATTTATATATTTTGTGATAATTATATTTGTATATTTTATGATAAGAATATTTGTATATTTTGTGATAATTATATTTGTATATTTTATGATAAGAATATTTGTATATTTTGTGATAATATATATCTTATTTATTAAATAAGGTTTACAAAATGTTGTGATGACGTCTGTACTGAATTTATGCTTCCAAAATGAATTGATGCGATGCTCTGTTTAATAGGCATAACTCCAGTTTAATATTTTATTTCCAGGATTGAAGATGAGTTTATTAAACAGTGACATATCTTACAAAAGATTATTTTTATAAACCAAAAATTGTTTCTACTAAATCAACCTTTAAAATAACACTTCATAAAAAATATTCTACGTTTCGATATTTAAAACCAATATTATCATGAGAACAAAACAAACTGCTGGGTGTTATTTTTTTAAAATATAACAAGAATATTGTAGAAACTGTAAAAGTAAAGTAAAATTTTATTTAACGACGCTTCTAGAGCACATTGATTTTTATCTTACAATCGGCTATTGAACGTCAATCACATGGTCATTCTGACATATTTATTTAGAGGAAACCCGCTGCCTCCACATAGGCTACTCTTTTTCAATAAGCAGCCAGGGTTCTTTTATAAGCATTGTCCCAAATGCAGGACTGCACATACCACGGCCTTTGATGAACCAGTTGTGGACCACTGGTTGGAACGGAAAATAGCCCAAACTGTAGAAACTGTGTACTGATATTCACTCAGGTCTCCTAGCTTGAAGAACTATTTCCAATACAGGTGACATCATTTTATTGTTGCGGGAGAATAAAATAGTTCTACGTTTCACCATCTGGATGAAATAAACCTCTGAATAAGCTCCGTGGTCTAAATACAATAATACGAATGTGTAATTGAGCACTCGCTAATTGGGTGGCCTTTTCTGAAACAAGCCTAGATCTAAAAAATGAACTTTGAGTTATACCGAATTGCGACCATCCCACGTGGACTGATAACAACAATGTCGTCGTGGGGCTCTTTGAAGATACCTATTATTTAAAACCATGTCTCTCACCACCTCCAGTTCCTCCCTTGTTCTCTGTTTATAAACACATAAACTGTGGGAGGAACACGTGACATGACTGCTCCAATCAAAAAATAAACAAATGGACTGGTCTTCAAAGGACTGAGAGCCAGTTACGGCGTAGCACGCGGAGGGATTTATTCCGATTTGCCCCCTGATCTTTGAAAGCGTCTTCTAGCGAGACCGGATGGCTTTAATTCTTTTCTCATATCCTCTCCCAACAAAATTCTGACTAATCTAAGATTATTTTCTTAACATTTGCCTCCAGTCTCCACGCCCTCGGCCGAGTTTCGTCCAGTACGTTCACCGCAAATATCTGTCATATGGGGAATATTGATAAACAGTAGATTTACGCATTTATTTTATTTTATTGTATTTCTCACATACGTATGTAACGTTGAGGTAGAGAATCCTTGCAAAAGGTCATAAAAAACACTTACAGGGCAATATTGGATACAGAGATTTTTTTAATTATTAGATTTTATTCTCAGTCTAAACAAATCTATAGATGTTGTTTATTCTTGCTAACTCAGTCTCATTTTTGTTTGTTGGTGTTTGTGCGTATGCGCGCGTGCGTGTATGTGTGTGTGCAGGGGCGTTGTAACCGGGGGGAGGGGGGCTCGAAGGCTGCAGACCCCCCCAATAATTCTCATAAATATGTTTTTTTCATTCATGGGATTTTTATTCTCAGTATCGGCTTCAACCGAGACTCAGTGCTTCAAAAGGCTCAGTGGGTAGGTGCATAAAAAATAGAAATTATTGGTGTTATTTAATTTTGATATGTATTTTGAAGCAAAACGATTAAAACGCCAGAGTAATTTTAATATATTTTATTCATGTTTAGTTGTGCTTGGCAATTAATTTTTTAATCTCAAAACAAATAAACAAATAAATGAATGAATGAATAAATAATGAATGAATGAATAAATAATGAATGAATGAATAAATAAATAACGAATGAATGAATGAATAAATAATGAATGAATGAATGAACAAATAAATAAATAATGAATGAATAAATAATGAATGAATGAATGAATAAATAATAAATGAATGAATAAATAAATAATAAATGAATGAATGAATGAATAAATAAATAAATAATGAATGAATGAATAAATAAATAAATAAACAAATGGATGAATGAATGAATTAATAAATAAATAAAATAATGAATGAATGAATAAATAATAAATGAATGAATGAATAAAAATGAAATAATAAATAAATGAATGAATGAATAAATAAACAAATGAATGAATGAATGAATTTAAACGAAAACTAATTAATTATTAAAATATGAAAACCGAAAGACACCCAAAATAAATAAAATAGAAAGAAAGAAAGAAAGAAAGAAGAAAGAAAGAAAGAAAGAAAAAACAAGTCTGTTTTAGAAGGTACATTCAAGTAAAAAATAAAGATTACTAAACTTCAAACTCTTTTTAGACAGTTGTACGTGTGAATGTAGAAAACAATGACCATTTAATCTAATGTAGCGTTTTCCGGCGCAACGCTGTAGGATTAGTCTAATTTATAGACTGTTTACCTTCTGTAATATTAACTATAAGACTATGTGAGTTTAAAATCTCCATTGTTGAAAGAACTTTCAAGTTCATATTTAAAGTCTTACTTGGTTGATCTACCATATTAAATATATTTTGCACAAAAAATCACCTAATTTCATTATTATTGTTGTATATAAATAATTGAACATGCTATTTCGACCCCAAAATGTAATTCTATTTGGCGTCAAAACGAAAAAAGTAACCTTAATTTGAGTTCCTTCGGGATAATTTATGAGAACTAATAATGAAAAAATGTTGTCAAAAATTTGCAAAAACCAAGAACATTCCTAAATTCATTACTTTTAAATCCACTTGCATACGTAATTGTGGGTGTATTGTAAATAGGTCTGTTAAAAATACTTTATATAGGTAGTTAAAAGCCCAATCTGCTTAAAGAATCTCATCTAATCTTGCTATAGACGTGTTTTGGCTAATGTCAGAATCTGGTGGAGTCACCTGCAGTTAAAATTAATTACCGACTGGAAATTAGCATATCAGTTTGTCTAGGCTTGCCGACGTGTCAGCGATGGTTACCTAACATCGTAATCTACACTCAGAAACGGATCAACTTCAGGAAAAACTATTTACTTTGTAATCAAACAAATAACTTTTTGAGAGTTTGTAACCTTTACAAAATAATATCTTTTCACAATGGTTAACAATTAAAACAAAGTTTGGTTATTTGGTTATTATTGTTTTTTTGAATATTAAAATGTTCGGAATTTAAAATGTTAAAAATAGTTTAAAAGACCAAAAATTTAATATGATTTTCCAACTTTTATTTCTTTGTTATGAAACAATAAAACCATTCATAAATAAATAAATATATAATATTATATACTCAGCGAAAAAAGATTTACAAAAGGCATTCAATTTTTTTTTTTAAAGAAGATTAAAGATAAATGTGAAACATAAATCGTATACAAACAACACGAAAACCTCAAAAATATTAACAATGTTCCATAAGACAAATATAGATTTATTTTTATTGAGGATTCTAAATTAACTTTTGCTAAACTTTTATGGCTGAGTTTATTAATGGCTCTTTCTTCTCACATACGATAAACTAAAACGCAGTTCTCTGGAAGTTGCGAAGTTCTGTGGTACGTTTACGCAGATCTCCGGAATACAGTTTTGGTAGAAATTACAATGTATATGATTTTAAATCCTACAACTTGCATACGTTTTATAATTAACATAATTTTAACTGCCACATAAACCGCTCAGATATATTTCCTAAAAAAAAAAAAAATTCATCACCAGATTCTTGTTAGATTCGATATAGAATCAGTATATAAATTATGTATTGCGTCATTGTAACCAAAACCGCTTATAAAGCTTTATCTGGTTTTCAACTGTATCTCATTAAAAACTCTCAAAACTATCTTATTCCATTTATCAATAAAAACTAAACATAAAGTTTATTTTGTAGTAATCTTTTGCTAATTTCTGTCACGGTGTACAGACAGGGCCGGATTTAGACCTTGGGGGGCGGGGAACTTAAGGATCAGGGGCGTCTCAGCATAGAAATTAAATTACATGACAAATATAAAAATAAAATGAATGAATAGAACTAATTTCATAATTATTACATTTTTTATAAAGGAAGTCATTAGTCGAGGGATGCCCTTTCCGGCGCGGATGCAGGATTTCTGAAAGGGGGTATACAAATGTGAACAGTGAATAGGACGGGGGGGTGGGGGGTAATGGTTAATTTGTACGTCCTTTCACTCGGAAAATATATATAAAAATACAAAAAAATACGAGAGGGGGAGTACCGGATCCCCTGTGCCCCCTCTGGATCCGCTACTGCCTTTTCCCCCTTATTAATCCTGCCCTGTGTACGGAATGCATTGTTAATTTCATCTATCGGTTAGCGGCGTCGTTACCGAATGCCAATTTCAGCCGAATCGCTTGATTGACAAGAAATGCACATCACTGTCCGCGTTTCCAATCTTTCTGACAAGACAACCTCGCTCTCCGATTTGTCTTCCATCTTTAATGGCCAGGCTGTTGATAACGGTCACCATAAATTTAACTAATGGCTTTGTTCCATTCATTTTAAACTTCGAGCAGGAATTTCGGTGTTAAATTTCAGGCTTGGGCAGACAGATTTTGAAACGATTCTGGTGTTCGGTTTCACCGATGGTAGCGAATATGGCGCGAAATGTCACGCCGTCACGGTTTAGTCGCATTCGTGCAATACGTTTTTCAGCAACAGAAGAAGATTTTAATTTATGTCCGGTGCTCGTCTTTTTGCGAAGTGATAATTTTGTCATGAAAGTGTGTTAGAAAGATATCGCTCACACTCAACGAAAAGAAAAAAGAAAAGAAAAAAAAAGAAAAGAAACAAAAGTGACACTATTTTTTATAGATGGAACTACACCACCTATCTTTAAACTGATTAATGGCCTTTAGGGTTATTTTTAGTTGTAACCAGTGGTCCGGTCTGCTTGAAAACCACGATTAACACTTAAAGGCATAGTTCCACGGAATTTAAGGGGCTTTGGGCTCTAAAAATTGATTACCAATGAAACGTACATGCATTTAATATATTTGATCTCGTTTTCATATCAAGCAAGATAATTTTAACCATCATGGTATAGGAAATTCCATGTTTAGTCGATCGATTTTTTTTTTCACATTTAAAAATTACAAATTTCATTTTCGGAACTCCTGGTCGGACAAAATAAATTGGTACGAAATGTCTTTGCAGCTACAAAAATATTCATGTTTTAAAATAATGGCTAACGGGGGAATACACATCACGTGACTCGAAATATATACGTCACACCTTCAACGAAAAAAACTAAAACTTTTTTTCTATTTATTTGTCCGCGAGCATAATTCATTATTATTTTTAAAATATTGGTAATAAGCGAGATGCTGTGATTATATAAATATTTGAATAAAGTATTTCTATGGAAAAATCAAATGTTTATATTTAAAATTAATTTTTTGTTTGGAAATTTATTAGCGGTGGTGGTCTTTGTATTTATTTTCGTGCTTATATCCAATTAAGGTTCAAGCACGCTGTCCTGGGAACACAACAGGTTCCTGTGCTATCTGTCCAGGACAGAGGTCAGTTTTATTAGGAGACATGAAACCCGCTGAGTACCTCCTTAAACTGAAGACTATGGTTCATACCCCGTTGGTGGCTCACACTTGTCTACGTGTCAAAATTACCAAACATTTGATATCCAGTAGCAGATAATTAATAAATCAATGTGCTCCAGTGATGTTAAGCAAACAAAACAATACAAATTATTATTTTGGTGTTGTTGTTTTTTTTTTGTTTTTTTTTTAACAATTATAGTCTTGTTTACTCTACTTGGAACATGGATTTTTGTCGATTACTTTAGTTTGCGTGAACCTAGGCGAAAAGAGACTAGAGTTTTAGAAATATCCAAAAAGTCATATGTTCCTGTTATTTTCATTACTTTGTTAAGTAATAATTTAAGCAAACAGGATACGATAAAGCAAGAGAAAAATCTAGAAAAAGACATTTTGAAACTCGAAACACGATCACACACCTTAAATTAAGTCGAGGCTAAATTATGAAGAAGGTGAAAAAAACCAGAATATTTTCTGAATTTAGAAAAACGAAATTATGTTAATAAAAATATAAATGAATTTTTTTATGAAAAAAATGAGTTACATACCGAAAATTCTAAAATATTACAAGTAACGTCTGCATATTACCAAAAATTATATTCTACTAATTACAATGAAATATCAAAAGAAAATTTAGATACGTTTACTAATATTGAAATAAAATGATCAGAAACTGAAAAAGAAAGTTGTGAAGATTCTATATCATTTAACGAATGTACTAAGATAATACAAAAATATGAAAAATGGGAAAAGTCCAGGATCTGATAGTTTCACTGTGGAATTTTACAAATTTCTTTGAAATGATATCGTTTATTTTGTTTGGTGTTCAATTAACCATGAATATAGTTAATATAGTTTTATGTTATATATTAATATAGTCCGATAACTTAATCCCTGCGCCACGGAAGTCGGTTTTGTTTGGATATTCACCAAATAGAATTTTAAAAGTTTCAAGCCATTTGTGAGAAGTAACAAACACGAAATGGCAACTGTGGTACAAAAGGAAATTCTAAATTCTAAATGGCAATTATACTTTTCTTTGTACTTGGGTGGGGTTTTTTCTTTCTTTTTTTTTAACGTTTTTTTTTTTCTCGGTTTGACGAAAGTTAAGCGGATTTTGATATATAGATTTTTTTTTCAGTCGGCAACGTTTGCTGCAAATTTGAAAGAGTAACCTATGTGGCGGCAGTGGATTTCCTCTAAATAAATATGTCAGAATGACCATATGATTGACGTTCAATAGCCGATGATAAGATAAAAATGAATGTGCTCTAGAGGCGACGTTAAATAAAAGAAACTTTACTTTTTGTGGTCAACTTTTCTCAAATCGACGGCTTAATCTCGATTCTTAGCTCAAACTGTGTTCATGCATGTTAAAAAAAAATAAGTTGAAAAATGAATCACGGTTAAGTGTCAACCATAAATTGAGCCTAAAATTGTTATAACCATGGCACAGATCTGATTTAACCAGGTTTTCATGTTAATCTTGTATTAGATCTGTCATGTTGGTGTTTAGCAAGACAGTTTTGTTGATCGTACACTAGATATAAACGTACACTGATATATGTACGTCTGTGCTGAGTGTCGAGGTACCAGTATATTCCACGCACGCGCGAAATACGCGCTGAATTATGAGGCTGATGTGGACAAGTGAGGTACGTCTGGAGCATGTAAACATGTACTAAATATTTCAGTAATACAAAACGTAAAAAACAAGCAAATCATTTCTGCTGTGACTTGGGTCTGATTCGTGTAAACTCAAGTATTCAAAACGCAAGTACACAAAAATGAAATATGCCAGCACCTCATATTAAATATATAAAAGAAAAGTTTCTTTTATTTAATGACGCCTCTAGAGTACATTGATTTTTATCTTATATTCGGCTATAGGACGTCAATCATATGGTCATTCTGACATATTTATTCAGAAGAAACTTGCTGCCGCTGCCGCCACATAGGCAATTCTTTCGGATAAGCAGCAAGGGGTCTTTTATATGCTCTATTCCACGGACAAGACAGCACATACCACAGCCTTTGATGAACCAGTTAAAGACCACTGGCTGGAAAGGAAAAAGTCCAAACTGCAAATGGGTCCACTGAGAAGGATCGATCCGACGACCGACAGTTTCACAGGCAGAAATGGTACTGTTTGAGCTAGATCGCGCACCTGATTGTAGTATGTAAACATATTTTAAACATCTTACTAATACAACACGTAAACAATAAACAAATCATTTCTGTTGTGACGTGTTTCTGGTGCATTGAAACATATTTTAAACATCTGACTAATAAAACGTAAACAATGAGCAAGTCATTTCTGCTGTATCTTGTGTCTGGTGCATGTAAACATATTTTAAACATCTTACTAATACAACACGTAAACAATAAGTAAGTCATTTCTGCTGTGATGTGTATCTGGTGCATGTAAACATATTTTAAACATCTGACTAATACAACACGTAAACAATAAGCAAGTCATTTCTGCTGTGACGTGTTTCTGGTGCATGTAAACATATTTTAAACATCTGACTAATAAAACACGTAAACAATAAAGAAGTCATTTCTGCTGTGACGTGTATCTGGTGCATGTAAACATATTTTAAACATCTGACCAATACAACACGTAAACAATAAGCAAGTCATTTGTGCTGTGACGTGTATCTGATGCATGTAAACATATTTTAAACATCTAATAAAACGTAAATAATAAACAAGTCATTTCTGCTGTATCTTGTGTCTGGTGCATGTAAACATATTTTAAACATCTGACTAATACAACACGTAAACAATGAGCAAGTCATTTCTGCTGTGACGTTTTTCTGATGCATGTAAACATATTTTAAACATCTGACCAATACAACACGTAAACAATGAGCAAGTCATTTCTAAACATCTAATAAAACATGTAAACAAGCAAGTTTGTGTCCTTCATGGCGATATCAACAAATGGAAGAACATCGTTTAATGCTCAACAACAAACAAATGTTTCAGCCAAACGAAATGTAGGTAATGTAAGAGAAAACCAAACGATAAAATACCAACAAAGTATGCCTCATTGGTTACTGTTTAGATACTTAACGCTGGACATAAAATACAGATAGAGAAACGAACATCGCTGGAATTCAGATTTCTGTAGCATGACAACATTTAAGAAATTAACTCCATTTTGTATTTACGTATGTGTGTGCATCAAAAAATTGAAATCTTTAAAAAAGATAAACAAAATTACTTTTAGTGTTGCTCTTGTTGCATAGACGAATTCAATGAGGGTCTGGGGAAGGACGCAAACTCTCCCTTGGTCACCATTTTTTTCCATTATAATATTGAGGGAATCTATCAGCGTACGGACAGACATTATCGCAAAACTACCCACAATTGTCGAATGCAGTTGAAGTTCGATACATTTTATTTTATTTTCCTTTTAAAACATAATTAAATGATTTTATTCAAATTGTTGTATATATTAATTTATAACACTGTATTCAATAAAACAGATGTGAAATTGGTTACTTTTTCCATGAACTTTAACATAATTTATAATAATGGCTGACATTAAAATGAATTTCAAACTCAACCTAGGTCTATATAACCACACCAGTAGTGGATCCAGGATGGTTCAGGGATCCAGATCCCCATTTTCTCGTTGTTTTTTCTCATATTTTAAAAGTGGAAGTATATGAAAATAAACCATCACACATCACATTTGGACATCCCTTTCAGAAATCCTGCATCCTTGCCTGCACACCACCATTCCCACGCGCCTCTTCATAGAATATTACTTAAACGCATGGTCCCACGGACCTTTGAACAAATTAATTTCCAAACAAAGAAATAATTTTAAATATAAACATTTGGTTTGTCCATAGAAATACTTAATTCAACTACTTACATAACCACCGCATCTCGCTTATTATCAATATTTTAAAAATGAAAACGAATTATGCTCACGGACAAATAAATCGAAAAAAACTACGTATTGTTGTTTTTTCCGTTGAAGGTGTGACGTATATATTTCGAGTCACGTGACGGGTATTCCCCCGTTAGCCGTTATTTTAAAACTTCCGAATATTTTTGTGGCTGCAAAACATTTCGTACTAACTGATTTTGCCCGACGAGGAGTTCCGATATTGAAATATGAAATTTTTAAATGTGAAAAAAAATCGGTCGACTCGACATGGAATTACCTATACCATGGTTATGTTAAAATGTCTTGCGTGATATGAAAACGAGATCTAGTACAACAAATACATATAAGTTTCACTCCTAATCAATATTTAGATCACATGGCCCCTTAAATTCCGTGGGACTATGCCTTTAACTTATTATACATGTTTACAATAAATGTTTGTACGGTATAGATTGGATGTAACAGCATGATAATGCACATTCTCTATTTAATAAAATTTCTGAGAGAGATAGTTGGTACGCGTGGATTACTATATTATCATACCCCAATACGATCTCTTTGTAACACATGCATGCAAGGCTAATACGTAGTATATGAAACATATGGAATATTAATGACGTAACATAATGTTGCACAAATCATCAGCGGATACGTCATCACGTGCACGCTCATGCGCGTGACGTCCAGATGATTGACAGCTGACCACGTGGATGGCAAGAGCCCGTGCAGAACACATGGTCGCACTTGTCAGTTTCGTTTAGCAGTTTAATCTGTAAAACTAACTTGCTAATTTACAAGTTCTTGTTAAGTAATGCCTTTTTAAAAATAATGTACAATGTAAACTAAAATATTTTAGAACTTGAATTAATTTTTGGTTATAGTAATTTATACATAATGATTATTAGTGCGTAAAATGAAAACTACAATTAAAATAATAAAAATAATAATAACAAAAAATAATAATAATAAATTAAATTAATTAATTAATTAAAAAGTAAATAAATAATAATAATAATAATATATATTAGGTACCGTAACAGTTTTAATATTCATCATTCTTATTTTCATTATTATAAAACGAAAACTACCGCTACCCATAAAATAATAATAATAATAATAATAATAATAAATAATAATAATAATAAATAATAATAATAAATAATAATAATAATAAATAATAATAATAAATAATAATAATAAAATAATTGATTAAAAAGGAAATAAAAAATAAACATACGTGTGTATGTGTGTGTGTGTGTGTGTGTGTGTGTGTGTGTGTTTGTGTGTGTTTGTGTGTGTGTGTGTGTGTGTTTGTGTGTGTGTGTGTGTGTGTGTGTGCGCTGTGGCAAATATAGGTAAGGCCTCAGGACTCGACCCCCAAATTCCGAGATTTAAATAACATTAAAACAATTTATTATTATATATATATATATATATATATATTTTAATGTAACTTTAAAAGAATCCGAGGAATCGACATCATTATTAGGCCCCTCTAAATGGATTTTCTGGATCCGCCACTGGTGTGTGTACGTGTGATGTGTGGTATGCGTGGTGTGTGTATGTGTGTGTCTGGGGGCGTG